>JZKD02S1972013.1:927695-958312 GCA_000966675.3 Picea glauca | reverse complement strand
TAAGGATGTGGAAAAAATTCTCCATCATTTCGTCCCTCTGTCGCATGAGAGCTTGCTCAAGCAACAGATTGATAGGATTGTCTGCTCCATTGATTTTCTTTTCTTCCACCATTGAGGGTTTCTTGGGTGTGCGAGAGAGATTGTCTTCAAGAGAGACAAGATCGAGACCCAACTTGATATACTCGAACCTCGTTGAGGACATGCACTGAAAAAAATGATCAAGAGCAGCCTGCTCTTATACCACTGATCCGGATTATTTTCGGCACGAAATGAGATCGGAGATATAATAAAGAAATGCATAGAGATATCGCAGATATTCAATAATATAACACAAATGTATCAGAGATGCAACCATAAACACAGATATACAGTAATACATGATTTCTATTAATTCAAAAATGTACAGAGACTGTAAAAATACAGAGTGAAAGACTCGCTAGAATGGTGGCAGCCTATCTCTGAGAAGAGATGTGACGGCTACTCGCATTCGCAAGAAGATGATTACAATGAGGCTCTGAAGGCCTTTTTACAATAAGAAGGAATTCCAAAAATCCTAGACATCCAAAAACCTAACCTTAGGAGATGAAGCGCCAAAAGTCATGTGGGCCCCGTTTGGGTAACTGAGTACATCAACTTCCCGGGGTCGTAACTTTTGCATACGATCTTCATTTTAGGTGTGTGATAGATCGTTGGAAAGGTATCATTGAGGAGATTCATTTTGGGGGCTCAATCATGCCTTTGGTTATCATTGAGAACCTCTATCTTGAAAAACCTTCATTTGGACCCTCAAAATGGCTCTGGAAGTTAAAACCTACTAAAAATAGTAAATTGCCAAAATTGCCAGAAAACTATTTTGAGACATTTGGAAAAGGTGTGTGGCCACTGATATCCACCTGGATCACACTACTAGATCGAGCTCTTTGCATTGGTGAAAAATGAACTTGTTTTTGTACTTTCATTTTAGGACTTATTCATCACAATAATTGCAAAAGAACATGCATATCAGAACTGCATTCCTTCTCACACCGCCTTTGTTCTAGCTTTTTTTTATGCTTGTTTATCTCTTCCAACACTGATCACAGCCTCTTTACATGTGCACACACGAATTCATCGCAATACTGCCATGGATCATTGTTCAAGAAAGAAAGACCATTTCTGGAAAAATCAAAATAGTGGGCAGATATATGGGTGATTTTGCAGGCGCTAGCATGCTGCAGCCTTTCAAAAATATTGTATGGGTGATTTTCGTATGCGAATTGATGTTTGCATTCTCAGTTGGTTCGGCCAAATCATCGTCTGCAGATCCAAATTTATTTTACCATGTACTTATTCATAGAATCATTGAAATATATCTGACACAAACATCCCAATCTCATTATGGACGATGACCACAACCACAACAATAACTCTACTGCGATTGATGGAAATGAACCATGAAAAGTACGTTGGATTGGATTATTGAGGTAGATCGACTAAATTAGATCGTTGTCTGGTTGGGTTCTTGTCAAACTACAAGGAGGAGGCCAAGAGACTCCTCATCCATGGAATTAATTTGAATTGGATCTCTGCATCCTATAAATTTCTTGATTTCTCAAATGATAATCCTCAAATTATAAATAGAACACAAAAGACTCCTCAATAGTACACTATGGCCCATAATGCTTCTTGACATCGAGGATGATCCTTCCTGGCATGCTGCCAATACTAAAGACGAGGATGCCGGTTAATCAACTAATTACAGTGTTGGTCAAGAGTGTTTGGATCGCTTGGCTATTTCTCTAGGAGGAAACACCATCATCCTCGTTTCCTTCGAGTTTATTCCTGTGTATTTGGCCGATCCTAATTGACGAAAACATCATGCTTGTCTCATTACTCTCACCCAGATCCCAGAAGGATGTGCCAAGGTGATGCTAAAAAATCTTGAACAAGTTGTCTGGATGGTTCTGAAGTCATTCCAAGATCTGCATTGTCGTGTACGATGGGCGGCCATCAATGCAATTAAGAAAATCTAATGTGATCTGAGCAGAGAATATCATACCTTCACAACTAAAAATTCATTTACAACTACAAGCCACAAATTTTATTGTAATAAACAGATTTAAAACTAGATCAGAAAATGTCGATATAACAATAGCAAAATTATTGTGGGCGAATTACTGTGGATCGTTGAGCGGGTTTCTTCAAATCCATGTAGATTGTTGGGAAGTTGATCTAGTGGTGTGATTTTTTGGGAATGCACACTTGCATATCAAGCACCGAAAAATTGTGCAATATGAAGAGCCTACTAAACAGAGATATCGGATCTGATCTTCATAACGCTCAAATCGGATTAGTTGCATCTCATCATTCACAACTTCAATGTGTGTTTTGCATTCCTGTATTCCCTGTAATATTCCAAAACTCGAACCTGCAAATTAACTCTGTCACTCTCACTCCACATGCACATCTAATTTTAATGGGATTTCGATTGTTCACATACAATCATGTTGGAATTAAACTCACATTCCATTTGGGTTTGGCTATCACACATATAATCACCCAATCTACTCTTGGTCATCAATTTACTATTGGGCACACAGGGTTTATATGCTTGATTTATAAACAGACATTCACCTATTAGATTTGATCCTAACCTATTAGATCTCATCATCCATCTAATCATGAGAACCGTGACGAAAAGACAATCCTGGTTAACTCTACTTTGACCTGTGACCTCGATACAAATCTTTTATGGTTTCTTCTCATCCTTTGGTCGACTCTACTCCATCGTTTAGACACTATTCCGAAATATCTTGTTATGCAACACATGTGCAAATTGCAACACTACCCACTAAATGTACAATATTTCAACTTAACAAAGGCAAGCTGCAACGTAAATCAATACAAATTTAAAAGAAATATGACCTTGTCTTGCTGCGACATCATGGATTTGCATGCTTCTCTTTTGCTGGATGCTCTTGCTGCACCTCACCTCTCTTGTTGTACCTCACCTCCCACGGAAAAATACCATGGAGAAGCTATCAGATATTTAAGATCATAAGATCTCTAATACCAATTGATAAAATATAAACAACAACAACAACATGGCGAAAAAGGCTCACTAGCCAACAACACTTAATGTATTCACTCCATTGTTACATATTTATAGTACAATGGGTGATGCCACCTCATAGAGATATTTGATCTAGATCCTAAAATCATGCATGATGACTAGGCTAGGCAATCTTAACTAAATCATTAGTCATCACTTGAGGATATATTACTAATATCCTAAATGAATAATACAAATATAGGTGACAATTTAGACTTAGTGATTGGTAAAGGTAAGCCATAGGCTAACAATGATCTGGATTAATGAGAGGAATATAATGAAACCGCATATTTATAATACTAACACAGAGACACAGTGAACAATAACAGAGATATAGTAAAACTTGGCTTCTATTAAATAAGAAATATATTGAAAACTGTAAAATGCAGACTGAAAACAAGCTTGCTAGAATGGTGGTAGCTTATCTCTAAGAAGAGATGTGATGACAACGCTCATTCAAAAGAAGATGAGTACAATGAGAATCTGAAGGAATTTTTACAATAAAAATGAATTTCAAAACCATAGACATCCAAAAACCTAACCCTAGGAGATGAAGCGTCAAAAGTCATGTGGGCCCCGTTGGGATAAGTTAGTACATCAACTTCCCGGGGTCGTAACTTTTGCATATGATCTCTGTTTAGGGCACATGGTATCTCGTTGGAAAGGTATTGAAGAGGAGATTCATTTAAAGGGATCAATATAAGCCATTAAATAGCACTGAGGTTCTTGATCGTGAAAAGACGTCGTTTAGGCCCTCAAAATGGTCCCAGAAGTTCAGGAACCAAAAAATTGCTAAAAATAGTAAGTTGCCAAAAAACTATTTTGAGCCAGTTGGACAAGGTGGGTGGCCATCGATATCCTCCTAGATTAATCCTCCCCCCTTAAGAATCAATTGTCTTTTTTAAGTTGAGTGCCCCCTCGGATGAGGAAATTTTTGTTGAATTTGGCCGTGAGTGAGCCACTTGCCTTGGTGTAGAAGTTTCCCTGCTTTGACAACTCGATAAAGTTGGATCCTCTGCTGGCAAGTGCCCTTGACCTATGTGTCCATGATTTGATTAGTGGATTATTGTTCCATGTAGTCAGGGTTGATGTTTGTTGGTGTCAATTGTTCTGTTATCTCTGAGGTGTCCAATAATAGTGGAAAATAAGGTCGAAGGAGGTCCACATTGAATACTGGGTACAAACCAAGGAATGGGGTAAGGTTGAGCTCAAAATAATTGTCACCCACAACCTTTTTGACAGTGTAGGGTTCATAGCAGATTGGATGAATCTTCTGATGAGGCCCTGTAAGGAATTCTTTCAGCAAGTGCAACCAAACTTTGTCTCCCACCTGAAATTGGTGTGGCACCTGGTGTTGATCGTGGCGCTGCTTGTACTTGGCATTAGAATTTTGTAAAATATCATGAACCTATTGGTGGATGTGTTGGATCTGATCAATGAGCCGGGTGGCTTTGTTAGCTCCAGTTGGAGCATGCAACGAGTCTGCCTGGGTGGCTACAAGAGGTAGTGTAACATCCATGGGGCCCATTGGTTGAAATCCCAACCCCACCTAAAAGGGGTTGTGGCTGGTTAAGCTATGTATGGATTTGTTGTAGCTGTGATGAAAATAGGGAAGACTCTGATACCAGGTGTTGGGGGGATTGGAATTGTACATGCACAAGAAGTGCACGATCATTCAATTGACAACCTTGGTTTGGCCATCCGTCTGGGGGTGGAAGGAAGTGGACTTGGTGAGCTTAGTGTCCACCAGTGACCAGAGGCTCGGCTAGAATGTGTTGGGGAACCAAATATCCTTATATGAGATAATGGTTTGTGGGATTCCAAAGTGTATGCACACTCGTTCAAAGAATAGCTTGGTAGTGGCCTCCTCTGTGATTCTCTTCTTTCAAGTGACTAGAATCGCCATCTTGGAAAAGTGATCAATAACCACAAAAACAAAGTCATTTCCCCACTTGGTGGACAGAAGGAAAAACATGTAGTCCATTTATATGGATTCCAAGGGCCTATCAGGAGTAGGAAGAGGAGTGTATAGGTCTTTTTTCTTAATGGTAGGTTTGGCAATAGCGTAGGCATTGAAGGACCAGATATACTAGCTGACATCCTGTCAAAGTTTCGACCAGTAGAAATGTCGCTCCAACACTGCCACTATATTTTCCACACCAAAGTGTCCTGCCACCCGATTGTAGTGGGCTTCCCAAATCAGCTTCACTCACTCTCTTGATGGAACACATAGATGGCCCATATGGCACAACA
The DNA here is from genome assembly GCA_000966675.3 of Picea glauca. NCBI lineage: Eukaryota > Viridiplantae > Streptophyta > Pinopsida > Pinales > Pinaceae > Picea > Picea glauca. The sequence continues at coordinate 952,968 of JZKD02S1972013.1, read as the reverse complement.
GCCCGTCCTGAAGATGGAAATTAGTGACAGTTGTGTTTGCACCCAAAATATGGTAGGTGTTGGCGAATTTAGGATTTGTCTCATAGAGGTGGGGCCATCTGGAGGTCTCGTGGCCGCAATAATCGAGCATTGTGGTGAGTGTTTTGAATGGATGTCGATCGAGGAAATCAACAACTCAATTGGTACTTATTTTTTTATACTTGATATTGAGGTGGAACTGTTGCAAATATGTGGACCACTTCTGATGGTAGTCATTTTGCAATTTTCCTTGTGTCTACATGAACTTCAACAACTTATGATTAGTGTGGATTATTGTCTCCTTCCCGAGAATGTAATGCCTCCATTGGTGGAAATCTTGCACAATGGAGTAAATTTCTTTGTTGTAAGTAGGGTACTTATGGACGACATCTGATAGTGTGTCACTATGATAGGCCATGGGGTGGTCGTGCTGAGTGATGACTACGCCCATAGCATAGTTTGAAGCATCTGTCTCAATCTCAAAGTGTTGTTGCAGGTCAGGTAATGAAATCATTGGGGCGGAGCACAAGCATTGATTCAGATCATCGAATGCTTTCTATTGGGATAGTCCCCACACAAATTTTTCCTTACCACCACTTCTTGTTATTTGGCTAAGGGCCCATGCAATATGGGAGAATCCCAACATGAACCTTCGATAGAAATTGGCAAGGCCTAAGAAGATCTAAAGCTCAATGAGTGTGGTTGGGGATGGCTAGTCATGGATGACTTGGATCTTGGCTTGATCAACATCCACACCATGCGCATCAACAATGTCACCTAGGTATTGGACCCTATCCACATCGAAGGAGAATTTTTCCAGCATACGTTTAGTTGGTCTCTTCGATCTAGGGAAGGGATATCCTCTTGTCTTCTTCTGAATTCCGTCATACCAGTAACTTTAACACCAAATGGTAAAACTGCATCGAGGTAGAAACCTTGCTCGTTCTTGAGATTTTCTTGCAGATACTCATGAAAATCATGCGCTCTTATTCCAAAAGAGACCATATTCTTTGACATCTCCCAATCTTTTGTTATTAATTTCATTCTTCTATTTATATTCTTTTCCACATAGCCTTGGGCCGATGTGAGAAGGCTTGCTAATCCTTTTAACTTTTTCACAGGTGTGGTGGGCCTGACCATTGTCAAAGGAGTAGAAAACAGTGGAAGAGGCATTAAAGTTGCCTCCAATTATTTGATTCGCTCCTTTAACATGATGTTTTCCATTTCAAGGTTGCTAATATAGTTGTCTAGAGAATCTCTAGTTGCTCAGTGTATCTGGGAGATCTGGGAAGGGTTCATGTTATGTATGTTGATATTTGAATGAGATTTCCCTTTCTTATTCTTTACATCTCTCTTTTCAATAATCAATTTTTTGGATTCGTTGTCAAAAAAGGTGCTCTAAAATGCAAAAGACTCTTCTTCATCCAATGTATCTATGCCAATTATTTACATCCCAGGATTGTGCGGAGCAGTTCTCTCTAGTTGGTCATTGTCAGGGAATATTTTGTCAATGTCAATTTCTAGTTCCATATCTTCGAGGGAGAGATCGTGGATATCAATTTGTCCCCTCAGTCCCTCCTATTCTTGGACTATTGTTTTCCTTTTTTTTCTAGCAGGAAGTTTGTGACAACTTTCAATTTTGTCGAAGGGAGGTTTCTTAGCTCCTCCTCCGCCTGAAGATCTGTGTGTGAATTTGTTACTTGGGTAGGCTGTTGGAGTACTGTTATGAGATGTTGTGGTCTTGGGTGTGGCGGTCGGGGCTTGGGCACTTTTTTCACATGAGACTTTTCTATTCTTCTTGTGCGAAACATTGGCACTGCCTCCGAGTTCATTCAGGGTATTTTCAGTGAAATAATTGTTGAAGTGGTTCCTGACCATGAAATCCCTGACTTTCCAAGGCAGAGAGATGAATTGAATTTTTTTTTTCATGGAAAAAATGCAACCAGTAGATGTACTCCCTTGCTTTTCCAGCAAAAACCATTGTACCAGATATGTGTCATGGAAGGAACCAAGGATTTTGTTTAGACCTAAAAATCCTTATAACATTGTAGTTCTCCATTTCTTCTAGTGTGCCCTTCCTATCCAGGAATATTGTCAGCTGGCTAGACAACCGTGGAAAATACTTTCCAAATATCAATGTTTTAAAAACTGAAACAAAATCATTAAAGACTTTATAAAAATGTTGGCAAGCATCGTCTCTCCATAATATCTTGCACAAGAATGTTACTGGGTTAAATTCAAAGTTCATCTTCTTACACATAGATAGTCCAGGAAATGGATAGCAATTCGCCATGACGAAAATTAAATAAGATGACATAAATAAATTATTTTGCCTTCTATTTTGCAATAACTGGGAAAAGATTTCAATGGAAATCAACTTTCCGCAATGGAATATGTCTTGTTCCTTGAACGTAAAATATAAAATATACAGAATCATCCGAGAGATGTTGGCTGCACTTTCTTGTGTCATTATCGTCGTAAAAAGCCATGAAATTTGTCAAAAAAGGTTTTTAAATGCACTAACCTGTAATATGGGCATGTTGTGGGGAGCGAGCGTTGGGTCCTATAAAAACTTTGGCAAGAGATCCAATTCATTACCATGCTTCTTTAAGAACTATCTGCAATTCTCACCCTTGAAAGTAGGTGTTGGTTTGGGCACTGTTAACATCTTTCGAAATACTTGAGGCTATAGGGAGACTTGGGAATGGTTTCCCATCTGGATAATCCGTTGGTTTAGAATATAGTTCTCGGTTCAGCATGTGACCAAGTCCTTAAAGTAAAAAAAGTTGGGGACACAATATGCCACTACAATTTCAGATGTCGAGATAACTTTCTTCTAGGAAGAAGTGGACAAGTAGTAGTCATAAGCTATGGACCACTGAAAAATCTGGTCCTCGCGCTTGAAAATATTCAGGGTATCTCCACAGAAATGTTGTCGAGTTGCAACCATAAGGTGATGAAAGCATTCCTTTGATCCTCATTGTATTTAAAATGGACGTTACAACATCATAATATAATCTCTGGTAAATCTTGGTTCAATGTGTTTTAATGGGAGATGTCCTCGACCTTTTCTCCTTTTAATGCCAATCTTTTCAAAGCTAATAAAAGCGTAATCAATTTGCATTGGGAAAATGTGCGAAGATGGCAGGGAAATCGAGAAAGTATGGAAAAGCGGGGAAAACATTGCAGCTATGTAATATACCTGGATCTTGACAAAATCAGGTTCAAGTTAGAAGACAATTTGTTTATATTTACTTAAACAATTTTCATATTATTTTATTTTATTAGTGTTCTTTGTGGCCCAAATGAAAACTATGTTCAAATTGGAAGGGTGGAGCAACATTTTCATATGCAAGCATGCTCTGAAATATGTGAACCTGTAATATATGCACAATACTAAAGAGGGGCATCTTTGTAGATGATAGTGGTCCAACATAATATTGCATTATTTCTATGATGACGCCTTAAAAAACTAAAATAACCAACATTTTTTTGCGAATTCAAGATTGACAGAAAGAAACTAATCTGACTCCATAATATTCTCCCATTAATGCATTTTAATGGGAGATTTCCTCGAGCTTTCTACTTATTAATGCCAATATTTTTGAACATCTGTGGTGAGTTGTCACTAGTAAAATAATAATTAATGTGCATTGGGAAGGGGCGAAGGTCGCGGGGATGGAGGGGAGTGAAATATGCTTTGGTACTTTTTTGAACCTAGGAGTACATGGTGGAATTGTAGATCACCCAAGTTTTGGATGCAATATGTATACTCCGAACACAAGGCATGGGATTTCGATAATGCCTACCCGGTAACCTACGGCCATAAAATTGGCTAAGGAAACGAAAGTGGTCGGTCAGACTCATGATGTCAAGATATAGATGGATATACAATTTGTGAGTCCGCCACTTGGAAACCCACTATCATATAAATGCGACTAATTAAAGAAGAGGAAAAAAAGAAAGGGATCGAAGAACTTTATGCTTGACAAAAGAACACTTTGTCTGATAATTGTCAAGCAATAGAAACACATCGACTATGGGGCATGAGAGTTTGGGGCATGAGAGTTATGTAGGGCCTAGATGGGAACCAGAGGGTATAAAACTGGCTAAGTATGGAAACGAACAACAGTCGGTTGGACTTGTGATGTGAAGATATAGATGGATATAGAATTTCTAAGTCTACAACCCCGGGAACCCGTGAACATAGACATGCAACTATGTATAGAAGAAAAAAGGGATAATAGAGGGGAAGAAGAAAAGGGAAAAAGCGGCAAGTATATAAGATAAAAACAAAGGGATTAAAGTACTTTATGCATCACAGAATAACACTTGGTCTTAAGTATGGAAAGGCGGGGCAGTCAGACGGAGTTATCATAGGCAGAGTGAGGCTTGCGAGTTTGAGGAGTCCGGGGTCGAATTGTAGATAACTGGAGTTTTGGGTGCAAGATGTATATCTGAACATGGGGCATGGGAGTTCAATAATGCATTGGGGGGAACCTACAGCCATAAAATTGGCGAAGTGTGTAAACAAACTGTGGTCGGTCGGATGCATGATGTGAAGATATAGATAGATGTATAATTTCTCAATTTGCCACCCTGGGAACCCGCGAGCATAAATATGTGACTAAGCATAGAACCAGAAACAGATAGTACATGGAAAGAAGAAAAGGGAAGAACGTGTAAGTATAGAATAGGAAAAATAAAGGGAGAAAAGAACTGTATTTGTGACAAAAGAACACTTATTCTAATAATTACCAGGCTATAGAAACACATCAACTATGGAAAAAATATTTTCAGCCATGGAATATAGATGGAGCTCAACAGACCTTGGTTCAAGATAAAAGAGATGTTGTTTATATCTATCTCAACAAGAAATAGAAAAAATATATGACTTGACACATTTATATGCAAGCATTTAGAAGGAGTCATCGTAGGTAGACTGAGGCCTGGGGGTTCGAGTCTGGGGTCGAATTGTAGATCACCGAAGTTTCTGGTGAAAGATGTATACCACAAACATGGGGCATGAGAGTTCGATGGTGCCTACGTAGGAACCCACAACCATAAAATTCACCAATTATGAAATGAATGATGGTCGGTCGGACTCATGATGTAAAGATATAGATAGACATGGAATCTGCCACTCCACCATCTTGGGAACCCATGAGCATAGACATGGGACTAAGTATAGAATTAGAAACAGATAATAGAGGGGAAGCGGAAAAGGGAGAACAGATAAGTATAGAAGAGGAAAAAGAAAGGGAGGAAAGAACTATATGCCTCACAGGACAACATTTAGTGTGATAATTATCAAGCGATAGAAACAAATCAACTATGGGAAAAACATATAGCTGGACAAATTGGACAACATATGCAGATCATAGTTTTTTGTAACCATATCTTTTAGTCTCATACATACGCATTGTATTTTCTATGGCACATTGATCTCCAACTTTTTTAGATGTGGCATATAAGGCTCCATCCTTGTGCCCAATTACTGTGTTCTTGTTTCAATGTAGCAATACAAAGACTACAATGGACATGAAAGCAAGCTACTACGTAGGAACACATGAAAAACAAAATGGAGTACAAATTTATTTATTTCAAGATAGCAGCATAGAAAATAGAATTGACATGAAGACAAGTTAATGTACATGAAGATATGGAGTATCCAAGGAGAAAAAAAATAGAGCTGCAAACCAGTGCAACAAATACAAACAAAGTAAATGAAAAACTATTGGATATGGAACACAGGTAGAAATATGCACCTTTGCATGGATTCTTCTACATTTTTGGTTAAGAGTTCTTTGTCGTGTCCAGTTTTCCTGTTTGATTCTATGAAGAAAAGTACAAAACAAAATGGGCATGAACATAATTTGACATGTAAAGAAAGTAAGGAATATGTACGCATAGTAAATAAAATAGAAATATAGTATAAAATAGATGTGACACGGTGCATAGGTTGGCGGACTCATGGGTTCACATTTATAGTCATGCTTATGTATCATGAATCCAACCAACCGCAACATGAGATTTAGTAATTTATAGAATATTATAACATTTTACCAAGATTTATAGTAATTTATATAATGCTATAATTTATCACGAGTCTGACCGGCCACTTCCTCATTCCATGCTTGTGTACAAATAGAATAAATTACATTACTGAATAATTTTTGAAATTAAATTTTTGTCTCCACTTGTCAAACAAATGAAATAACTAATTTTTTAAAACTAAATTGGACAACTTGGACAACATATGCAGATCATAGTTTTTTGTAATCATGCCTCTTAGTCTCAAGCATACGCATTGTATTTTCTGCGGCACATTGCACTCCAAATTTTTCATATGTGGCACATAAGGCTCCATCCTTGTGCCCAATTATTGTGTTCTTGTTTCAATGTAGCAATACATAGAATACAATGGACATGAAAGCAAGCTACTACGTAGGAACACATGAAAGAAAATATGGAGTACAAATTTATTTATTTCAAGATAGAAGCACATAAAATAGAATTGACATGAAGACAAGTTAATGTACAGGAAGATATGGAGTATCCAAGGAGAAAAAAAACAGAGCTGCAAGCCAGTGCAAAAAATATAGACAAAGAAATGAAAAACTATTGGATATGGAACACGAGTAGAAATATGCACCTTTCCATGGATTCTTCTATATTTCTGGTTAAGAGTTCTTTTCCGTGTCCAGTTTTCCTGTTTGTTTCTATGAAAAAAAGTACAAAACAAATTGGACATGAACACAAGTTGACATGTAAAGAAAAAAACAAGTAATATGTACATAGAGTAAATAAAATAGAATAAAAGGAATAGAGTAACAGATAGTGTTAGAAGAATGTACCATTTTTTTTTTGTTGTTCATCCATGTTTGTGTATATATAAATTTTTTTGTAAGAGACTTTTGTGCCCAAAATCAATTACAAAGAAGGGAAAACTAAGAAGTTGGATATCTCGGTTTTCTGCAACAAGATAGACATATATGATTTGAAACATAGAAATATGATTTTGCAATATGTTTGATATATATTTCATAATTCAAGTGCAATACCAATTATATGGTGATCAGACCAGTATGTGTACAAACCAGGGAAAACTAAGAAGTTGGATAATTTTGTTTTCCGCAACAAGCTAGACAGATATGATTTCAAACATAGAAATATGATTTTGCAATATGTTTGATGTATATCTCATAATTCAAGTGCAATACCAATTGTATCATGATCATATCAGTATGTGTCTAAGATAAAGATGTTGTATTGAGAAATAGGCACATTCGACCATACATGGTCAATAAGTGTGTTTTGTACATGGCTTGTGTTGTTTAAAAGAAAGCGGAGACTATATTTGCATATGTAGTTTTCCAAATCTTTTTTTTTGGCATTATTTTGTAACATGTCAATATTGTAGTCTCCTACAATGAAAATGGTTTCATTCAGATGCAAATGGTCTAATGCATTGGAAAGAACATTTAGTATGTTGGAGAATGTTGCATGGGGAGAAACATACAGATTCAGTATTGCAATTTCTAATCCATGGAAAAATACTTTTTCAAGCACCATCTTAACATTGTTTTCTTAGAAATGTATATGCTCCAAAATTGTTACATATTATTCACCAATATCATTACCCCGTGTGTAATGTAACTTAATATGCAATTGTGATTTGGAAATTGCTTGTTTTGCATGTATACTGCCATGTATGTTTCCTGTAAGCACAGAATATCAGATTGCATTGTTTCATAGTCATTGAGTATATCATCCATGTGTGCATGTAAACTGTGCATGTTAAGAAAGAGAATTGATACAGATGAGTTTGTTTGTATGGATTGGTAATCATATTGCATATGCCACTTTGCGGTAGTCCTAAGGCATTGCATTTCAATATCAACTTTATGTTTTACTTTGAAGTTATCTTTGTAAGAGGACTTAGTAAATACAAGGAGTCTATACTTCTGACACAGGACAATGCTCTGTATACAAGTCCATGTATTTGAATTCCAACAGGCTAAAATGCAACACTACCAAGTGTTAGTCTTTGCGATTTGTGGACTGTACATGCACATGCAAGTTTAATTGGAAACTGTTTTCGAATATTCAGTCAACCTGTCTTTGCTGATGTCGATACTGGTTTTGATATTCACAAGATAGGTGTCCAATCGCTTGCAGTGTTTGAATTATATAGATAAGCCAACTAGTTTTCTTGTCGGTGGCCTATATGCGGTTCATGGAACTTAATCCAGAGGAAATCAAGTTTTTCTGTTTTGGTATATCCTTTGAGTATTCCATCTACACAATTGACCAAGCCATCCTGTGAATCATAGTTACATGCATATATTTCAACTAGCATCTCTAATTTCAGGACAAGTTGCAAAGGTAAAGTGGTTGTATGTTCATGATGTGGCACATTTCCATGGTTGTATTCTTTGAGGTCAATTGAATTGATGAAGATATCATCACCGGGCATGAGCGATAGCATGTACCTGTTATTCATTGCGACATCCTATTTGTGTAGAACAAGTAAGGGAAGGTTGGGTCTATTGGTGCGGGTCCCAAGCACCTCAAATTGATATACGTTAAGTCATCATGTGTTTGGTTGTTTCTCCACATTCTATTCATAATTGCAATAAATGTTTCATCTGTCTGGCACATTGTAGTATGAAATTCAAAGCATTTAATATTGTCTTTCCAGAAGTCATGCGTCATTGTTTGCATGTTAACTGTGGGTTGTTCAAATATCAAAGAATCTTGGATGGTATGTGCCTGGTAAATATCCCCACAGAATATCATGTCAATGTTTCCAAAGTATTTCGTGTGCACATGTTTTATGCTTCTTAGTTGGTTGTCAATGGAATACAAGAAGCAACTTCCAATTAAAGATGCCTCATCTATAAAGACAAGTTGCAGTTTGTCATAAATCTTAGACAGGGTATCTAACATTTATGTGCTGAGTGGAAGAAACTGTGACTTGTTAAAAGGCATAAAAAATGAAGAGTGGATTATTGTTCCACCTGCATTATATTCAGCTTTTCCTGTGTATTCAACTATTAGGCCCTTTGGTTTCATAGGATCTGAGGAATTGTTTGAATCATAGATTCGTATAAGCATTTGGAATAGTGCTTTTGTTGTGAATGTATTTCTTGTTCTTGGTCCGCATGTAAGGAACAAGTGCATAGGAGTGTGCATGCTCAAGCGTTTTTTAAGCGCAATGTCCTTTAGAATTGTTTGTTGTTCTCGATTCAATAGACGTCTGATTCTGTGGTATTCATTATTTTCAATAAGGAAAGGATGTTTTGTGACTTGAAAACCAATATTGATACATTTTTCAATGCTTCCTTCTCAAGGACGAGGAAAATCTACTTGAAAGTCATAGGACTCGCACAAAGTTCTGTTTTTTTTTTAGTTTGTGAATGTCTCATCAAGATTGTCAGGGTTTTCTAGTTCATTAACTGCACTTTCTAGATCACCCCATGTTGGATTAACATTGTAAGTAAATCTAGATTCATTGATTTGCACTATATTCTCATATGCAACATACACAACTTCCCATGTAGGGAAGTTATGTTTTAATGTGTTTTCATTTTCATCGAACATAACGTATAACAATAGTTTTCATAGTCAGTATGTTTTTTGTATTTGAAAAACTGTATCACAGAGGGTTTTTTTCTTTTTGATATCGGTGCACCATTTTTTTTGTAATGCGATACGAATTCTGCTAAGTAGATATTCTTAATAGGAGATGGACGTTAGAGGTAATAATAAATAATAGAGCAACATAGCACATCCTCTGAATTATCAGGATCTTTTTCTAGCAAGGACGATGGTTTAAGAACAAATGTGCATTTCTGAAGTGGAGATGTGTTTATGAAGACACGTTTTATTGAACTACAATTGAGGGGCAGGGAAAGTGCAATGTGGACTGCTTGTTGAGAAGAAATTTGTTGAATATTAAGTAATGTATTACCAAGGGTTCATTTGTATAGCATCAATATGATTTATTTCATGTTCTTTGTGTATTCTTCCGAATGAACTTGTCACAGATTTGTCAAAATTTGTCATATACGAGGTACAGTATAATGTTGCAGCATATACATTGAGGACATACTTATTGAGGACATACTGCGCATCTGTATTCGCATTCCACATAAATGGCATGTCCTTGGAGAAACTGTTGTTCTAGATATGGGAAAGTTTTCGTTTAAGGAAAACTGTTGGTTGTTTAAGCGTACATTGTATATCTTGGATGTACTCATCTTCTGTTATATTTAGCTCTGTCAAGAAGTCATCGAAGCTCATCAACTCATCAAAGTCTGGTTGTTCTAGAAATGTGAACAAGGATTTAGATTTCTCAATGACAACGTTGTCCTCTAAAATAAGTGGCTCTATGATTCTTGTTGTTCTCATTGGCGACACGGGGAAGTTGTATATGCAATGTAATTTTTTTCATTTTTTACAACTTATTGTATGATAATGTCTATGAACTTTGGCACTTTCTGGATCCAAATGATTTGTGTTTCATGTTATGTATTTTTCCACAAACTGCTCGATCTATGAATTGTTGTCAGCTCCATAGACCTTTGCACCCTCTATCCACAACAGTGCATGGTCATGCTCATTCCCCCTAGTCTGGAATTTAGTCACAAAAAAATAGTCCGATATTTTTCCGAAAAATGTTTCATCATGGCATATCAATTGTCTCAAAGAATTTATTCTATGTCTATAGTAGTGAGTACATGTAACTAGGTCTTTTCTTATGAGGTAGTCAATGCCATTATTTTCCAGTGTATTGGTTTGTTTTTTATGTTTCTTGTTCCTATGCAAGTCAGATACTGCATCCACCAGTGGATCTCAACAATTCTCTATACTTGTAAATGTGATGAAAAATTTTGGTGGTCCCAATTGTCGGATTATTGCAAAAATAGTTTTCTTGTTTTATTGCAAATAGTTAGGAGAGATGTGAATATTTTTTAAATCTATGTATCCAATATCAGATTTCAGGATTTTTTCTAGGTTTACTTTGTACTTGACATATTTGGCCAACAAATTTCTTCCTTGTAATTGGCCTTTTCTTATTCGCACCCACATGCAAGACAACACTTGCTATATTATTATGCGCATTGTTTTGAAAAACAAATTTTTTATGTGATAGGAGAAGTCACTGCTTGAATGTAGTATCTCCCATCAAACTATTTTATGGTAACTGAATCATGCTATAATGTCACTGGGACGTGGATCTCCATAGAACAGTGTTGAGAAGTTCATTTCCTTAGCAAATTTATCCTTGAATATTCGAAGTGGACGTTGCAGCTCAGCAGGTGCAATTTCGACAATCTTGTCTTGCAAGTCACAAATGCGTTGTGAATCAGTGAATCCATGTACCAATGTCTCAGTAGGTGTTACATTCTTTGATTCATTGCTTGTATCAAATTCACTAGTAGTTTCAAGAGTCTATACAGATTTGTCATCCCATTCTCCAAGAACATTGTTCTAGTTCTCATTTATACAAATGTTTTGTGCTTTGTACTGGTCCCTAGAACATAATTCTTTTAATGCTTTCATGACAACATGCACATGCACCTTACCTATCCAATATGCATTTTTGTATTACAAGCGTCTTTTGAGAGCCACAACAATTTTCATTGTATTGCTAATGAATTGTGGCAAGATTTTTTACACAACATCTAGTTGGATAGGCACATTAATAATTGATCCTGTTAAGCCCATTTGGGGTCGTTTATAGCCCCAGGGTTTGATTTGTGCAAATGTGATTCGTAGAGACACAAGTCTCTCTTAAAGTTTTGTAAGTGAACTTACATTTGGTAGTGGTGTATTACATCTTATTTGGTCAAACATTGCAAACTGTGGCAGTTTTCCATTTTCAAGTGACCGTTTGCATGGAAGACAATTTTTTCCACTGAAAAATGTTTTATCATTTGGTGTCAAGCGGAGGTATTCTTCTTCCAAATCAGGCGTGAAAGAATTAGTGTTTGTTGCTAAATTCAATTGATCACAAATTGCACATGCAATGGAAGGAGTGTCTTTGATTTGTTTCATATAGGTATGTCTTGTATCTTTATTCCATAGGGAAGTATGCATTGAAAGTGTTTGTTGGTTTTCATTGGTAGTAGTACATGGTGTTGGTTCTAGCCCATGAAATGTGATTTTTTCCTCTCGGATAGTGCCATGACCATTGTGGGATATGTGACTGTACCTATTTTTGTTGTGTTGTGCATGAACAATTTTTTTTAGGTTGTGATATGTCAGTTTCTCTCTAGAAGGAAGCGTAGTAATGTATTTTTTTCTCACGTATGACCTTTTTAAAGTTGTGATGACTTAGTATACATTTCTTGTTCAAGGCCAGGATGACCTCATGGAAACTAGGATGAGTTTCATTCTGATTTAATAACATGCCACGATTATGCATATTTGATGTGGTTTGGCTGGCATTGACACTGGACCTTGAACCGACAATATTTCCTATACTACCAATGCATTGTTTTCTCTCACGTATGACCTTTTTCAAGTTGTGATAAGTTAGTATACATTTTTTGTTTAAGCCCTGTATGGCCTCATCACAATTGGGACGAGTTTCATTCTCATTAAATAGCATGCTACACGTATGTAGATTCAATGCGGTTTGGGTGGCATGGATAGTGGACCCTGAACCAGTGGTATTTCCCATCAAAGGTTGATAATGGATATGTTTTGTATCTATTTTCAATGAGATGATGTCAATTTTTTTATCGTAGTTTGAATCAATAGACCAGGAATGGATAATGTCATCTGGTAGGGCCGACTGGACCTAGATATTTACTCTAAATATGATAGATATCCATTGCAAACAGAATCTACCACCCTAAACATTTCCTTTTTAATATGGTAGTACCATGTTTACAAGGTATTCTTGCCAACTTCCAATTGCCGACATATTTTCTAGGAGATATGGCAAATGATGTTGATGCAAGCAGCTAAAAGCCTATTGGTTTCCACCTATAATTGCATTTCAAAAGGATTTTATAGTGTAAATCCGCAACGACTAGACATCGAACTCTGTTTCTACCAAATAGAAAATTGCATTCAACAGACTATCTCCACAACTAGATGCAACAATTATTGTATTTCTAATCCATGGTAGTGTATACGATGCATAATATGTTTCCATTGCAATTCAAGGTCTTTTCAAATGAGGGACAAGTAAATATGAGGTTCTCCCAGATTTCATATAAATAATTTTCTATACAGTAGTGGTTCATAATGACCACAGACAGGATTGGCATCATGGAACAATATGCAGTATGGATGGCTAGATGCAGTTTTGTTGAATAGTAGATATCTTTTTTTTCTTGTCAATGACCATATTCCAATTGATATATTGAGCCACTTAGACAACCACCATATACAAAATGTATCTCCCTAAAGTTCCCTCTCATGTACAGGTAGAATTGCAGATACAAACAACCACATATTTGAAAAATACATAGTGACATCATGTGTTCCATGCAACTGCCAAAGAAAAATATATGCCAATTCATATTCATATGACTCCAATGCCTCAAAGTCACCATTTTTTAAACAACCCAAGAAATAATCTATCAATCCATTGCGCAGGTCGATCGGGGAATAACGAAAATGCAATAGAACATGAAATGCATCGAAAAGGAAATCGCCTACATTATACGAGAATTCATCCAATCTAAAAAGCCCATTTCTATGCACTACCTCGTCGATGTTGTCATGTACAATGGAGTCTATATCTATTTCATAGGACTCAACATCTATTACTTGTTTCATCTCTTAAACTGTGATTTTCAAGTTGTTTCTTAGCTATTTTCAATTTATATGAAAACAGAGAAAAGAAAAAAAAAATGAAAAACAAGAAAAAGACAAATAGAAAACTACAAGCACGAAACTGCATACCAATTCCATTATGTATCCTTCAAACTTCTTCTTGTCAATTTCAACCCCCCCTAGTCGCCACAACATATGACAAGCAAACAAACATATAGTGAATAGTGAACCAAACATAAGAGACAACACAAATAAATAATACTATAAATTTGTTGAGCACAAAGACCGAGTATTCAAGGTATATAATTTTTGAACCTATTCATGGCATGCACCTACAATATTTTCAGAGGCAGAAGATGTTATGCAAGACAGAAAGGAGAGGACAAAGGAAACATGTGGACGGATTTTTTGATTCAAAGAATAAAAGCATTCCATGTCACAAGACCCTGGCAGATGCTTGCCCCCTTGTGACAACTCCGAATTCGTTTTCTAAACCCCTTTGCATTACTATTTTGGAAAAAACTATGGCATATGTGATTGGAAGGGAACAAACTGGTAAAAATGCACGAAACACATGGTTTCCAGGAACAGAAAATAAGAGGAGAACATCTGGTTTTCTTTTTTATATGTCACCACGGCTGTAAAAAAGGTAGGTTCTGTATAAAACATTGACGTTCAAGAACAAGGAAAATATTATGGTCATAATAGCCACATAGAAATATGTTCTGCAACAGAATTTTGAGGCAGGGAATCCTACTATTGAAAATTATTTCTTGCAAACTGCAAATAGAAAGCAACAAAAATGAATAGCAACGAAATGATGGCTCTGAAACTTACCCGTCAATGAGGGATGACAGAAACACAACTCCAAAACTTGCAAACCGCAACAACATGTCCAACTGCTTGCAAAGTTGAAGAACAACAAACTAGTGAACAACCATGAAGAGGTCCAACTGCAACTGTAGGACCTCAACTTTGCAAAGTTGAATCAAACAACAACAAGCAGCATCAAATGAACGAACGAACAAGCATCAACCAATGAACCAGTAATGTCGGTGAAGAACAATATTGCCCAAATTCACTGCAAACAACACTCTATCAAAAAATGGAAGGAAATTATATTGTAACACATCTATAGAATAAACATTTAAGGTTGTGAGGCCTATTAGGTAAACACTTAAGACTGTCAGAACAGTCGAAGGGTGTCGCGCTGTGCAAAAATTTAAGAAATAATGCAGTGTGAAAGGCTTGTTTACATACGCAACAATGACAAAGACTCTCGAAGTACACGGCAATAAAGAAAAATCAAACATAATAATAGTAATAAAAAATAATAACAATAATAACAATAATAATAATAATAATAACAATAGTTTGAACATTGGGGACTATGCTAAAAAAGTTGACTGAGACAACGAAGTAATATGAAAACTGACTATCCATGCTCAAAACTTTGGATATCCAAACATTTCAATATGAATAGTACAAATTCAAAAACATTGTAGATGATAAAAACTTTGGATATGTCAACATATAAATCATTGGGAATAGTGAAGCTGGCAATAAGACCTCAAATCTATTATCCAACGAGATCATGACATATATGGTTTTTTTTATTATATAAATAATAAAAAATAATGTTTTATTTCTGTAGTTCGAACAATAGAATTTATGCAAAAAATTGTAGTCAAACAAAAAACTAATATAAAGTCAACGAATTGTCAATCGCTATAAAATTTGGATATCTAAACATTTTAGTACGAATAGTACAAATTCAAAAAGTACCGTAGATGATAAAAACTTTGGATATGGAAACATATAATTCATTGGGAATAGCAAAGCTGACAATAAGACCTCAAATCTATTATCCAATCAGATCATGACATATATGGGTTTTTTTATTATATAAAAATTAATGTTTTTAGTTATGTAGTTCAAACAATAGAAAGTATGAAAAAATTTGTATTCAAACAACAAACTAATATCAATTCAACGAATTATTGATCGCTATAGTCCCTCTATGCCTTCGACAGGGACTAAGAAGCAATAAAGAAAAATCAAACATAATAATAGTAATAAAAAAATAAAAAATAATAACAATAATAACAATAATAACAATAATAATAATAATAATAATAATAATAATAATAAATAACAATAGTTCGAACACTGGGGACTATGCTAAAATAATTGACTGAGACGACAAAGTAATATAAAAACTGACTATCCATGCTCAAAACTTTGGATATCCAAACATTTGAATATGAATAGTACAAATTCAAAAAACACCGTAGACGATAAAAACTTTGGATATGCCAATATATAAGTCATTGGGAATAGCAAAGATGGCAATAAGATCTCAAATATATTATCCAACGAGATCATGACATATATGGGTTTTTTTATTATATAAATAATAAAAAATAATGTTTTTAGTTCTGTAGCTCGAACAATAGAATTTATGCAAAAATTGTAGTCAAACAAAAAACTAATATAAAGTCAACGAATTGTCAATCGCTATAAACTTCGGATATCTAAACATTTCAGAATGAATAGTACAAATTCAAAAAGCACCGTAGATGATAAAAACTTTGGATATGGCAACATATAATTCACTGGGAATAACAAAGCTGGCAATAAGACCTCAAATCTATTATCCAATAGAAAGTATGCAAAAAATTGTAGTCAAATGACAAACTAATATCAAGTCAATGAATTATCGATCGCTATAGTCCCTCTACGCCTTCGACAGGGACTAATAATGGGATTATATTAACTCCAACTAATGGAATGAGGTGGGAATTAACCTCTATAATACAAATTTTGCATACATTCACGTCTAGGTTATAATTCATGTCATTTCATAAATTGAGATATTATTTTTGTGTAGCTAGTAATTAATTAAAATTCGTGACTTCCATGGACATTGTTGTACATTCGATGGCTACCAAACTTTTAGTGAATGAAGATCTGAATTAAAAAAAAAAAAAAAAAAACCCATCAAAAAATATGGAAGATAANATCATTGAATGCTCCAACTCACATATATTCCACATTTCCACATTATTACAACAGATTAGTATGGGTCATGTTAGCCCCTAAAATGACACATCATACTTTTATGGACTTTTATGTAAAATGCTAGTCAAATCTAGAATTAGGCCCGTCCTCCATCCCCATCTTTCCCATTCTTGCCTTGCTCCAACATGTCAACTTAATTGGGGTAGAGAGGAGAGCTAATTTATCCTTCCCATCCATGTGTTTACTTTATCCCACATTCTTCCATACTCTGATTTCCCCAAATTTTGCATTATTGGGACATGGACCCAACGTTTTCCATAAATAAGTGTCATTCGATGCCTAAGTGACAGGTGGAAACCATGATGACATGACATAGAGGAAACATTGGTAGGTGGCATCAAGGAGATGACTTAGCACATATGTATGATGATGTTGTTGGTTGTGGAGCCTGATTATCTTCTTGATTCAGAGGTCTTTTGTTTTCATCTGTGTTTATACCCCATGAAGAGTTTACACCCCAGAAGAATGTACACTCCTCCACGCGGGGGAGTGTAGGGGGGGGGTTGCCCCCTTTGCAGGTTCCAGGGGCAAGTGGGCCTCGGAAGGAAAAATTGCCTTGTACATGTATATTGTAATTTCATTGTAAATATGGATCGTTCATTATAAGGTCGCAAATCTGACGGTAGAAGTTATGTTAGGGGTTTTTTTCCCTAGAAGGCAACCCTCTTTTATGAGGGAAATGTATTGCGGCTATGCATCATTGCAAATATTGTATTATGAGAGTGGATATTGTGAGAGAAAGAAGAGGAAGTTACAACAGGTGTATTGTAGGTTATATCCCTCCATTTTCTAGATAATAATAAAGGAAGGAACTGGAAATTTCTCTAGTGGACGTAGCCGACACTGGGTGAACCACGTATATTTGTGTCTCTATTGTATTGTGTATCTTCTGTGTTTTATTTCCGTATTTTCTTTCTTTTATTGCTTCGCGATACTGTTTTTCTAACAGATGTGGACCGAGGCTTAGCAGTAAATAGGTATCGGTGGATGGTTGAGTGATAGGTGGAAACCGTGATGATGTGGAATAGAGGACAATGTGGTAAGTGGCATCGAGGAGATGACTTGGCACATGGGTATGCATTCTGCATTATGGTAACATAAACCCAAATCAGGCATCAAATAGGGGTTGGTTGATGGTTGAGTGGTAGTGGAAACCATGATGAGGTGGAATAAGGGAAAAAGTGGTAGTTGGCATTGATGAGATGACTTGGAATATGGGTATGGTGGTGTGGACTATAAGGCCTTCCATACAAAGCCTCAAAATAAATAAATATCTATTCATCTTCTACTGAAATAAATTCAATTTAGTTCAAGGTTTTCCTTTCATGATTTTATTTATACCAGGAAGTATATCAACAACAACATAATAATCAACAGTGGCATAATAACAACATAATAACCACAGATCAACTAGTAAAATGCACAAAATATGTACCTCAACGTGTAGATTAGTTGACTTATCCCCTTTTCTGATTGTCCTTGCTTTTTCCAAAGTGCCCCAAACTGAATATTAACCTCCCAACCAACTAGGAATGGCCTCTTTGGCTCCCTAGCTCCAAGAATCCTTTTAGTTTCCTGGCCCCCGAGCCTAAAATTCCCAACAACAGCAGTGTCCCAATGAGAGTTCCCAAAAACACCAATATGTTCACCAATCTCCTCCTCCTTTCAAAATTTCTTCCTCCTTCTTCTTCCCCCAATTTCACCTCCCAAAAACCAAACAACAAAAGACCCCTCTCCAAGTCCTCTCCCCTCTTCTTTATACTCCTCCCTCGAATTCCTCTCCCTCATTCAATTCCCCAAATTCCTTATCCCCCCATTAGTTCCTCAACAACTGTATCCCTCCCATTAATGAATTCACCTACCAATTTAATAATATTATAATAAAAGACTCAATGAATTATTTTAATAATTAATTAAATTAAATTTAACAACCATGATAATTAAATAATTAAGTAGGGTTGTTACATACACCCATGCTTCAAGAAAATTCATCCCAAAGTTAGAGTTATTTACAATACAAGGGTAATGACACATGGTTCATACATCCACATTAAATAAACAACATCATCAGTTTGAAATCACTTATACATACTAGTGTACATGTGAAAGGAATGCATGTGTAGCTAGCACACATAGGAATTGCACATGTACTAATGACAATAATTATCACACCTATAGTAATTATTGTATGCATCCAATCCAATCAACAAGACCATTCATTTCATAAAACATAGTAAACCATTTAAAATGTTCGCAAAATCCCTCAATTATAATAATTTAGCACAAACAACATTCATTTAGATAATTGTAGTTCAATTAAGCAATTATATATATACATATATACATATTTTCTTTTTCAAAAAGGGGAAAACAATAAATTCTACTATAAGGCGAAATGCCCACACACTCTCAACTACTTCTATTCATCCTTCCTCCCTAACTTACTTCCATCTTCCATCCCTATCATTCCTCTGCTAGACTATCTTGGAGCATCAATTATATTGACCTAACTCCAAATAGAACCCATAAGAGGAAGTGCCAACTCTCTTGACCAAGCTTCCCCAACAGGCAACTAGAAGTCATCATCACACATCTAGGGGAGCATGAGATAACACCTTCCTCCCATGACTCCAGGTTTCAGAGGATACATGGTGGGAAATGCCTCCACCCCTCCTAATAGAACTAGGGTCAACACCCTACCATGGACCATACAGTGGCACTGTGTTGCTGGGAAATTTTTCATCATATATTCAGTTTTAGGCAGTCTCCCCACCTGAAAACCTGCACTTGTCCACATAACAAATCAATGTATTTGAACCAATATAATTTCACATAAAAAATTCATACCATATTGTTTCATGTTCGATGTTCATGACATCAACCTTTTATTATGATTAGTCTTTGGCTATTCCATAGCCTATTGACATGCAGATTCGTCTATAACACAAACCCATACATATCCATACATTATCATCATGTAAATTCATTTAATCATAATCTCAATCCAGTATCCACATACCAACAACTTTAAATGTCAAAAAATTTCAAGTTAGAAATAGATTGCAAAATATCCATCATAATTCAAATAATGTTAAACATTCATAGAATTGACATTCACATATGTTCATATGTCTTAAAAGTTCAAGTGTATCATTAATAGTTTCATTGTGAATAGAAAATAAATATGATTAGGCCTTAACTAATTCTAGTTGTCTAAGTCAAAAGGTGGTATTACATACACCCAACCTCCGAGAAACATATTTCCGAGGTGGTCAAAAAAGGGAGGGATGATCACGTCGTAAGGTCTCTACATCCTCCCAAGTAGCAGATACTGGGCTATACTTGTCCCACTGGACCTTAACTTGGTCTACTAGATAGTTCTTGAGCTATCAAACCCTACGTTCCAATATGCGTAACGGTTCTACTGTGAGGGTTCCCACGTCCGATACCTGCAATTCCTTCCAATTCAGTTTATGAGATTTGTCGGAAACATAATGACGTACAACAGATACATGAAAAACATTATGATTTTTATGCAAGTGGGTTGGCAGTACGAGACAATAGCAGACAGGTCCAATTCTCTCTTGGATTTTGAATGGCCCTATAAATCAAGGCCACAATTGTGTACCCTTCCCGAACCTAATGGTACTCTTATTAGGCATGATATGAATGAAAACTTGATCTCCCACTTTATAACTTTGGTCAGTCCTATGTGCATCATAATAAATATTTTGTCTATCATGTGCTTACTTTAGTCACTGCCTAATCCGAATCACATGTTCCTCCATCTCCTGAATCAATTCTGGCCCAACTGTCACTTGGTCCTCTAACCTTTCCCAATGCAACGGTGTCTGGCATGGCCTTCCATATAGAGATTCATAGGGTGGCATTCCAATGGAGCTATGAAAACTGTTATTGTAGGTGAACTCTACCAAAGGTAGGTACTTCTCATAATTGGTTTGATTATCCATAACATACATCCTAAGCATGTCTTCCATAACCTGATTTACTCTCTCAGTTTTCCCATCTGTTTCAGGATGATATGTTGTGCTTAAGTTCAACTAAGTTCCCAACACTGACTGTAAACTTGTCCAAAACCTATATGTGAATCGAGAGTCCTGATCTGAAATGATCTTCTTGGGTAACCCATGCATATGGATGACCTCACTTATAAACACACGTTCCACATTAGTGACATCATAAGTGTCTTTCACCGGAATAAAATGAGCACTCTTGGTCAACTTATCAACTATCACAAGAATGGCATTGTGTCTATGCAATGTGAGTGGAAATCCCACAACAAAATCCATATAAATGACTTCCCACTTGGACATAGGAACATCATGCAGTTGTAGGAGACCTACTAGGTGGTGGTTGTTAGCCTTCACTTGTTGACACTCTAGGTACTTGGTGACGAAATGGACTACATCATGCTTGATTCCTACCCAGAAGAAAAGCTTCTTCATGTCTGGGTACATTTTCTTCACACCTAGATGTGAACAATAAAGTGTTATACGGGCTTCCTTTAGTATGATGCTTCGAATATCCCCACCTTCAGGGATGTACATCCTTCCCTGATATCTTAATAATCCATCTGCTTCTAGGCTATATCCTTTATAGTCTGGATCTAATTTCCTTCCACTCTAGAGGTTTGAAGTAACCTTTAAATACCAACTATCTCCAAGAAGTTTCCCCATCACACACTCCCTCAGATTAAATTTTAAGGGTACCAAGGAGAATACATGTGGTCTCCTGCTCAAGGCATCCGTGACTACATTCTCCTTTCCCTTAATATACAGAATTCCAAAATCGTACTCACTCCATCGCCTCTACCAGGCATTGAGATCCCTTTGAGTGAAGATATGCTTTAAGCTTTCATGGTCTATTTTTACCTCAAAGCTTCGCCCCACTAGATAATGCCTCCAAACCTTCAGAGCTAGCATTACAATTGCCACCTCTAAATCATGAGTAGTGTAAATCTCTTCATGTTGCTTCAACTTTATTTATGCATATGCTATCACTCTCCCATCCTGCATTAGCACGGCCCTGAATCCTTGCTTCGAGGCATCTGTGCAGACTGTGAAGTTTTTTCCCATATCCAACACTCATAGAATTTGTGCATTGGTTAGTAACCTCTTAAGCTCAATGAATGTAGTCTCACATTCCTCTTTCCATTCATACCTAACCCCCTTTTGCTGCAAGGTGGTGATGAGTTTCGCTATCTTAGAGAACCCTTCCACAAACCTCCAATAATAACCAACTAGCCCCATGAAACTTCTAACCTCATGAGTATTTTTTTGCACTGTCCATTCCATAATGGCCTTTACCTTTTCTGGACCCACATATATTCCTTCACCATAAATGATATGATCTAAATATTGAATTTCTTTCTGGAAGAAAGAACACTTCGACAACTTGCCATACAATTTTTTCTCTCTAACGCGTGACAACACCAATCGCAAGTGTTCCTCATGTTCTCTTTCGTTCTTGGAATAGATGAGGATATCATCCAGAAATACCTGTACAAAGCGGTCTAAATACTTTTGGAATACACCATTCATGAGGCTTATGAATACTAATGGCACATTGATCAAACCAAAAGGTACTACAATGAACTCGTAATTCCGAAACCAAGTTCGAAAGGATGTTTTAGGAATATCACCTTCCTTAATCCTTAACTGGTGATAACCTAATCGCAAATCAATTTTTGAGAACATTGTTGCTCCTTTCATCTGATCAAAGAGATCATCTATCTGTGTCATTGGGTACCTATTTTTCATTGTAGCACGGTTCAAGTCCTTGTAATCTATACATAGTCCTAAGGAACCATCCTTCTTCTTGACAAAAATTACTAGTGCACCCCAAGATGAGACACTAAGTCTTATTATCCCTAAGTCGATTAGTTCCTTCAACTGCATATGCAGCTCAAAAATTTCTGATGCCATCATCCTATATGGTGTCTTGGAAATTGGCTCCACACCAGGTTTTATCTCAATGGTAAAATCAAGCTCCCTCTTAGGAGGTAACCCTGGAAACTCTTTCGAAAAAACATCCTTAAACTATGAAAATACTGGATACTAATCCAAGGAGAGTCCTTTCCCTTCATTCACTGTTTCCACTACATACAATCGACAAACTTGCATCATGCAATGTTTAACCTTCATGGTAGAGATAAAGCGTAGAGATACTTTCCTCCATACATCGTGGATCTCTACTGACCTTCCTTCATCATCAACACAACACACCCTTTTCGCGAAACAATCTACCAAAGATTGATGGGATTATAATCAGTCCTTTCCAATGATTAGGTCATATGTCCCTAGAGCGGTGACATACACCTTCAACCTAGTAATACACACTCCCAAGTCTACTAGAAAATTATCGACGTTAGGTCCTATCGCTTGTTTTTCCCCCAAATCCATCTCGACTTGTTTAAAGTCATCGTGCTCGTAGGATGCCAACCCACACTTTTCTAATGCACAACGTGAAATGAAACTATCTGTAGCACCATAATGAAATAAAATTTTAACATTGACATGATTTAGCATACATGATGACTCCACCACAATGGATTGATGCTCTTCCTAGCGGTTACTAACCGTTGCATAAATTTGGTGGCCATTAATGGATCTTCCCAGCGGGCCTTTCTTTCTCTGTGCACAAATCCTTCTTGTGACTCTAGACAATCACACTGGTAATGAGGTCCTCCACACCCCCATCAAGTAACATGAGATGGAACCTGCACATTGCCCTGTGACAGCCTCTTAAATGAATTCCTTCCCTCGGAACCCCTGCCCCAACTTCCTGCTCCCTGAGAAGGTCGTGGACTTGCCTGCGTCGTTGGCGTTGAGTGGGATGTTACACTCACTACCATTGAAATCCCTGATGTAACTACTCTAGGAGAAACTCTATTTCCATAAGGAGGTGGCCTAGAGCTTCCTCCCCTAGAGAAGGTCCTAGGGGCCTTCCCCACGAATACAGGATGTTGTGGAAATTCTGATCTCATACCTTTGTTTAAGCTCATATTTTCCCCCACGTAACATGCATTTTCAACTGCTTTAGCTACTGACGATGGTTTCCACATCCGTACCATGACCCTTATCTTAGGGTTCAACCTGTAAAAAAAATGTTTTGCTTTTCGTTGATCATTGTCCATGTATGAGACATATTTTACTAACTCCATGAATCGGATCTCGTCCTCTTCCACGATCCTGTTTCCCTGAACTAGAGCATGACATGCTCCTACTTGTTGTTCTTCATAGTATGCAGGAAAATATTTGATTCGAAACATTTCCTCAAAAATATCCCATGAGACGGTGTCTGGGGTAAGGTGCGACTACCTCTCTAGGTTACCCCACCATTTCAAGGCACTATCCCTCAAGTGAAAGATTGGTATCTTCACCTTTGATGTGAAAGAATAGTCTCTTAAGGCGAAACATTGTGTCATTCCTTTCAACCATGCCTCTGCACATTCACTTGCACGACCCTAAGTAAACTTTGGAAGTTTTATTTTCCATAGCTCTTTGGCAATGTCCCCTAGTGGAGGCCCTCCCTTTGAGTCCCTCGACGCTTCAGGGTTACCCACTCCCAACGGTGGGGGATCCACTTCGACATCTGTCGTATGGAGTCCCTTTAATGTCTCATTAATAGCCTTTAAGGAGCACAAAATGAGAGCTAATTCAGGCAATGGTTGTGGCAGTGCCGACGTTAGCGGTCCTTGCGACGATGCCCCTCAGCCTCGATTTCCTTGAGTCCTAACCATCTTGAATAATTGAATCTGAATCAAACCAAATGCTTATCAGGGAATAGTATAAGGAATTCCACATTCGCTCAAACTTATACTTGCAACATAGAGTTAGGTGTAAGTTTTTATTATTATTATTATTATATAAACATATATTACTCTCTTTAGGGTAAGTGGCTAAAGGTCAAGGTCGAAAGCCTCTAAGCTTGGTAACTTGTTCAAGTAAGTTGCTAACTCCCTTGCCTTTCCAGCTATACAAGCACTGTGAGGTACCCGCCAATCATTGTTACTTACCTCCCTAAGTCCTTTGAGATTTGAAAACTAAATACAATGTTTTAAACACAATTTAATTAATTATTAAAACCCCAAAACCTAGATTAACATGTTAACCTAAGTTCCACGAGATTAATTATTAAAATATTAATCTATTATAATATTAGGATTTTAATATAATTCTGTAATTATAAATCAATATATATTATACATATATTTATAATAATTAAGTCCAATAATAAATAATTTTTTTATATTAATTAAAATAATTAAAAATTATATATATATATATAACAAAATAAACAATTGATTTACTTTAATTAATTAAATAATATTTTTTAATATATGATAAAAATA
>JZKD02S1972013.1:897330-913917 GCA_000966675.3 Picea glauca | reverse complement strand
CCAGGGTCATCCGTGAGGGTATCCATTAAGAAAATAATATGGGTATATTTTTAAATGTCAAATGTTTTATAAATTTATTTATATATAAAATGAGAATATATGCATTTTATAAAAAAATAATGTTGTAAGAACTTTGTAAGGAAAAAACATGTTAGCTATGATCACCTATCATCCGAGCATATAATAGATCATTATAATGAGGAAGCAATTGAAATTAAACTTGATGTGGAAGGAGGGTTTTTTTCTTCACGAGAAGGCCCCAATCCAATCCATTAGGTATGATTGTAGGATTGAACATAATGAGATTTCATTATTCAATAAACATGGTATATCTACAGAAGGTGTAATAAAAAGTATATATCTACACAAGTCATACGTCTTAAGGCAATCACTCATATAAATAAATTGAAGATCACTACACCAATGTATTAGGTTTTAGTGGACATTAATCATCATCATCATCATCATTATGTGGTTAAAACTTTCAAAGAGGGAACAATCCACAATTGCAGTCAACATGGCCATTTGAGGTAATACATTAATGGAAAAGGAAAATAATTTACATATGAATCTTGATGGTTTTAATAACCAGTAATAAATATACACAAACATATACGAAGCAAGGGACACCGAGAGTTTACACTCAAGAAACCCCCAAAGGAGAAAATATATTAAATTAAATATTTCTTGTGTATGTTCTATTGTACAATTAGGTTACTTTATATAACTTTAGGTGACCATAACAACTATGCCATAATTATATGTTTAGTTCAACCGTATGCATAACTTTCTCCACAACATCTCCTTCATTTTTTCCGTGAATATCTCAACCATTCTTCATCCCTAACATCTTTGTTTTCTCATCAACTTGGACTCTTTTGTAGACTTGTATGCTTGGTCTACATCATTAACATATTAAAATATATTCATTAAACATCACAAGTAAAAGTTAATCCTTCTTACTCCCCCTTGACAAGCACTTGTGATCTCTATATGAAATCTTGAACTCTATTTGAACTGGTCACATCTTCATCTTATATCCTCTTTGTCTTCAGTTTTTGTCTTCTGCGATCTTTGGTATTCTTCATTGTTCATCCACGATCTTCTTCAATTTTCATCTTGTACTTGCAAAACATAAACATTGTGTTTGTTGAAGTCCATATAAAAAGTTACCATTCCATGGAATAGATGGGTCACTAGCTACTATATCTGCTAATTCTCTAGGAAACATTTTCTCATACATGGTTCAACAACAATTTTGTAGTCACAAACATTTTCACTGCCCCTGCATCACCATCCTAGGTTTTCTTTGTCTTACCCGTAACCACGCTCTAGGTTTTTCTGGGTTACCCTCAACCATTACATCCTTAAGTGCTTTCGACTTACCACAAACCATACATTACATCAAGTGGTTTCATCTTACCACATGTGTATGTTCTATTGTACAATTAGGTCCCTTTATATAATGTTAGGTGACCATAACAATTATGTCATAATTAGATGTTTAGTTCAACCATATGCATAACTTTCTCCAGAATATCTCCTTCAGTCTTTTCATGAATTTCTTAACCAATCTTCATCGCTAACATCTCTCTTTTCTCATCATCTTTGACTCTTTTGTAGACTTCTATGCTTGGTCTACATCATTAACATATTACAATATATTCATTAAACATCACAAATAAGTGTTAATCCTTCAAATCTCTCGTAATCAATCATCAACAAATTAACCTCTACGCTATTTAAATTTAGATCATGGACTAATCAAGTATTAAGCCATGAATCAAGTGTTGTTAGTAAGATGAACCATCGGATCACTTTGTGTCTAGAACATAAGTGTGATTGTTGGATTAGTTAGTTAAAAAAGCACACTAAAGAAATATACTTTACTTGAAGACACAATAGTCCAAGTTGATCTTAACTAACTCCTAAGTGTCTAAATATCCTAACACCCCCTTAAGAAAAGATTGAGATAGAATTGAAATATTTACAAAGGTGACATAGTAGGAGATGAAAGGAGGCATTAGAGCCTATCCCCTTTTAATGGTAGCTTCTTGAAATTCTAGCATAGATCAAAGCCTTGAAAACTTCATTTCTATAAGATTTTTTGTGAAAATGTTTGCAACTTGATCATTTGTACAACAATAAATCACTTCAAGAATGTGATCCTGGAGAATCTTTTTGATGGTGTGCATGCGTAACTTGATGTGTCTATTGAATTAATGTTGAACTAGATCTTTTATGACTTGAATGGGACTCTGGTTATCGCACTAGAGTGTGGTCAAATGTTTCCTTTAGAATCAAAACTCTAAAAGGATATGTTGAAGCCAAAGGGATTCTTGACTTGCACTAACTACAACTCGATACTATACTTTTATTGAAGAAAGATCAAGGGCACATTGCTTCTTACAATCCCAAGTGATAGGTTTGGAACCAAGATTGAAAACGTAATCTATAATAGACTTCCAATCATTAGGGTTTCCAACCCAATCACTAATAGTGAAACCAACCAACAAAGGAGTCCCCCTGAACTATAATGTATCACAAACTAAAATATACCCTAGATATATTGAAGTATCATCTTTGTTGCTTTCTAATGGCTCTCATGGGGTGTTTGTATATATTGAGAAACATGACCAACAACAAAATAAATATTAGGATGGGTATCAGTCAAATACAAAAGGATACAAACTAACTAACGATACAAAATGACATCTACTTTAGGTGTAGTATAGGTGGAAACAAATTTGACTCTGGACTAGAAGTAAGATGGGGTTGGTTTACAATATTCCATGTGAAAGCGATGGAGAAGGTAACTTCATACTTAGACTAGGAAAGGGAAATTCATTCCTTGGTTTACAAGACTTGGAGGCCAAGAAAATAATGCAAATGTCCTAAGTTTTTCATTTCAAAATCATTCTTGTTGATTTTTTTGGTAGCAATGGGAGGTATTCACCTCAGGGACAAATTTTATTATAGATGAAGATGCTAAGAAGTCAAAGAAGATCTCAGAAGATAATTTGGCCTCACAAAAAATAACAAAGAAGAATTATAATGCTCCAGAAGTAAAGTCGGCTCCAGGAGAAAAAGACAAACAAAAAATATATTTTCCATAAATTCAAGTCGCCCCTCCTTGAAAAGTCACTGGACAGATTAGTATAAATAAAGGTGACTCCTTCCTCATTTGACAGACTCTCACATTGATACATAACATAAGTTTGAAGGAGATATGCAATAGCATCTGCAGCTACAGAAGAAGGAAGGGCGTTGGTGGAGGGTTTATCTCTTAGTGGTGCACTGGTGGAGGAAAGACAATCTAGCACTCTGGCTAGGGTGTGTTGCAACAGTATTATTGGGTTATCTCTTGTGGGGATAAGTATTATTCTTTGTTTGTTTTCTATAGTAGATAGATTTGGTTCTTGGCAAGGATATTCTCTATAAGAAACTTTTGATGGGTTTTCTTCCCTTGTGTAGAAGGGTTTCCCAGGATAAACTATTGCTTTATATTGCAGTATATGCTTAGCTTGGGGGAAGGCATGCGTAGGTGTCGATGGTTGGGTGGAAATGTTGCAACATCGCCTATGGAAAAATGAGCATGCAAAAGAAGATCAAATTGCTATGGTAAATCTAATGTTAACAAAACTAATGAAAATTCAACATGGTTTTGGAGTAGGTTTCCTTCAGAACAGTGTAATCACTAGAAGGAAGATCATGAGCTTTACCACATTGTTGCAATTTGTCATTGCTCAAGACTTAAAACTTGTCAATCTTGTTGAGAAACCTTGTCAAGCTCATTGAGCAACCTATTGGAGGACGTTGCAGTTGAAGTTCCAGTTGTAGATGCAGTGCCAGTTGCTTCATGCCAGTTGCAATTGCAGTGCCAGTTTCTTCATGCCAGTTGCAGTTGTAGTGCCAATTGTAGTTCCAGTGCCAGTTGTTTTTCCAGTTTCCAATTGCGAAAACCTTGAGACAGGCTAGATGGTGCTACAATATCTGAGGTACACACTTGTATGTTTTTAAAATTGTATCATTATAATGAGGGTGTTTGCAAGAGAAGGGATATTTTGTCCAAGCAACAAAATGTAGATCCAAAGGATCTCAGATCTAGTACATTCAGAGAAACAACACACCCTCCCTAGAATTGAAGACTCGAGGTTTGATTTTTTTATATGCCTCTAGATGTTATGAAATTATTGTGATCTTATGTTGCATTTTGATCTATTGAAGTTATGATCATTATGAGATGCACTTGTTTGCAAATTAAATTTATCTCCTCTAGGAGATATTCTTGGTTGATGACTTTGTTTCAGGTAGTTTATCTTGTTAAATCCCATGGAGGTTGCTATGGAGATGTTGTTTTTGTTGTTGTTTCTTGTTCTGGGAAGGTTACCACGAAGGCGGGTCACTAGTGATAGGTCTGAGAGGGAGTTGTAGTGACGATTTCAAAAGAAAAAATATTATATAGTCTCTAGTTTGATACATAAAGCAGTCTGAACAGACAAGGAGTTTGTACAGATTGACAGTTCGACCAATTCATGCCTTGATGCATGACTCCATCAATCTGAGTGAGTTATGGCATATGAGACTTGCTTATTTTAATTATAGATATCTTCCTTCTCTGGGGAAGATGGTGAAAGGTCTTCCAGTGCTCCATGTAAAGCATGATGGCATTTGCAAAGGTTGTTCTCTTTGCAAGAATGCCAAGGGATTTTTTCTGGGTAGTGAAAATAGATTCAAGGGGATCTTGGACTTGGTGCATTCATATTTGTGTGGGACTATGAAAATTTCTTCTTTGAGTGGATACCTATACCTTGTGATCTTTTGACTTGGATTTTTGAAGAAAATGACTCTTGAGGAGGCTTTCACTGGAGTGAAGCCTGAGGTTGGACACTTTAGGATATTTGGGTATCCTGTTTACATTCACATACCCAAGGAGAAAATGATGAAGTTAGACTCTTTAGACAAGAAGGGTACATTTTTTGGGTACAATGAATCTACATCCCAGGACATAGATAGATTGAGGTGAGCAGGGATGTTTCCTTTGAGGAGGAGGTAGCCTTCAGGATATCTATAGGATATCACATGGATATTGTTAGTAAGAGGTAGAAGGATATGGTCTCTTCTCCCCCTCACCCGTTAGTATTTCATAGGGAGACAGTTGAGCCCACAAAGACAATTGAGCATGTTGATCCAGTTGATTTTGTGGATCATGTTGATGTTCCCAGAGATATTGCGGTAGGCCGAAAGAGGCATGCATGGGCTCGTCATACTTTGTAGGAGGAAGAGGGACATGCAGCTCCTCGCAGTACTTTAAGAGAAATTAAGAGACCTTAGAGATTCTCGATCTATGTTGCAGTGATGAGCCACATCATTGATTATGAGCCTTCCTATTATGAGGAGGCATCTATTTAGAAGGTATGGAGAGATGCCATGATGGAAGAGTATCAGTCCATCATGAATAACGATGCGTGGGATATTGTTCAGAGACTTGAGGGGAAGTATGTGGTAACTTCCAAGTGGATCCATAAGATCAAACATGCAGCTGACGAGAGAATCGAGAAGCACAAAGTGAGATTTTTGGATAGAGGATTCTCTCATTTAGAGGGAATAGACTATGAGGATACATTTTCTCCTATTTCTTGGTACAACTCCATTCAGACGATCATTTCCCTTTCTTCAAACATGGGTTGGAGACTACATCAGATGAATGTGAACAAATCCTTACTCAACATATAGATTGAGGAAGAGGTGTGCATCGAGTATCCAAATGGTTTTGTGATTCATGGGAAGGATTCCCATGTGTGTAGCTTGAAGAAGGACCTGTATGGACTCAAGCAGGTACCTCAAGATTGGTATGAGAGGATTGATGGATACCTTGTGATTTTGGGTTTCAATAAGAGTGTTGTTGATGCCAACCTGTACTATGAGATTGTTGATGGTGAATCCATGATTTTGTTCTTGTGCGTTGATGATTTATTTCTCACCAGAGTAGAGAGCCTCATTGCTTGGTGAAAATATGAGTTATCCTTTGAGTTTTAAATGAAATATCTTGTCACGATGCACTATTTCTTGGGACTAGAGATGTGGCAGAGAACTAATGAGATCTTCCTAAGTCAGGGGAAGTATATACTTGATATTCTGAGGAGATTTGGGATGTTGGACTCTAAGTTCATGGCCAGATCGATGTTGTCCAATCTGAAGAAGTTGAATGGGTATTCTTTCGATTCAAACTTGATTGATCCAACTATGTACAGACAACTAATTGGATCATTGATGTATCTGGTTAACACCAGACCATATATTTGTTATGCAATGAGTGCACTTAGCCAGTTCATGAGTCAGTCGACATAGTTACATTGGGTAGTTATGAAGCATGTGTTGAGATACTTGCGAGGCACAGTTGGATATGTCATGAAATATGATTCCAGTATTAACATAATATTGCAGGGATATGTTGATTCTGATTGGGTAGGGAGCGCGGTTGACAGGAAGAGCACCTCCAGTTGTTGCTTCAGTTTATTTCCTAGTGTAGCAGGAAATAAACTTATGGGGCCTTGAGTATTGCAGAAGCCGAGTATATTGCAGTATGTATGGAAGTACATGAAGTAGTGTGGCTTCTAAATCTCCTTGAAAGATTGTTTGGGTAGATGTTCTATCCCACCATGATTCATTGTGATAACCAAAGCTATGTGACGCTCTCAGAGTGTTGATGATTGCAACTTCGTGAGAAATTCCCCAAGTCGTAATCCTCGATGGGATGAGTTGGGTTGACCTATGATGATCAACTTTGTGATGCTTTCTCTAGTTCTTACTCATTGATGGAATGATCCAGTTGTCTATTGGTGGCCACCCAGCTATTCCAACTAGCTCCTCTTGACCATTTTTAGTTTAGCATGTTCTTCTGTACTTCTTTGTAATTGTGGGTTCTACACTTATGGGGTTTTATGAATCCCTACAAATATTCCAAGTGGATATTGGTGGCATGTCACCTAATCTAACTAGATTATTTTGTATGTTTTCATGTCAGCACATCTTGTTGTACTTCTAGGGCTTTTTTGGAGGCCTAAACAGTGTTTTTTTTGCTCAACATAGTCAAAATATAGACAGAGTCAGAGTTTGACAACGGAATGTGTAGTTCTATGAAAAACCTTTCTAATGGGATATCACGTGCCTAAAATGGAGGTTGTATGCAAAATTTATGACCCCACGAAGTTGAGGTACCAACTTATCCATAGGGGCCCACATGACTTTTGACGTTTCACCTCCTAGGGTTAGGTTTTTGGATGTCTAGGATTTTGGCATTCATGAGTAATATCAAAAAGGCCTCCAGAGCCTCATTGTAATTCATTAAGCTTAGACAGATGCATGTAGAAGCCACATCTCTTCTCAAAGATAGATACCATCATTTGATCAAGTGTTTCAATTATGTAGTTTTACAGTTTCAACCTATTTCATTATTCAATAGAAGATATTGCTCACTGGATATCTGTTTTATTCTTCATATCTCTATGTTTATTGTATTCAGTCTGTTAATCAGTTTGTTCTGTTCCTAAATTCAGATTAGTGGTATCAGAGAGATCTTCTCTTCATTTATTTTTCTTCATGCATATCCCCGACAAGATCTGGGTACAAGAAGTTGGGACTCGAACCAATTGATCCATTGCAATATCGATCGCGTCGAGCCCGAAAACAACCCATGGGGGACAAAAAGAAAAATGATGGAGTATGAGATCCTATTAAAATGTTTCTCGAGGAATCCCTTGCGTGACAAAGGAATGAAATGATGAAAAAATTCACGCGTATCCTTCGATGACTGCCCATAGGAGAATCACATTCATCAAGGGACCATGCAACCCCCTTCAAGGTATAGGAAAATTTTGATATTCCATTATTTGAAGGAAAGATAGATGTTGATGCTATAGATAAATGGTTTAATCTTCTCGAAGGGTATTTTTCAGTC
Organism: Picea glauca; assembly: GCA_000966675.3. Lineage (NCBI taxonomy): Eukaryota > Viridiplantae > Streptophyta > Pinopsida > Pinales > Pinaceae > Picea > Picea glauca. The sequence goes on along the minus strand of JZKD02S1972013.1, from coordinate 905,957 downwards.
CACAAATTTTTTGATAGGGAAAATATCACTTTTGCACTCCTCAAGGCCATTCCCCATGTTAAAGACTGGTGGGATACTTACTCCGAGCAAAGGGTCGTAGAGGAATATGCAATGTTTGTGGTGGCCCCTACATGGGATTCCTTATGGGATTCCATTAAAGAGTGGTACTACCTTTTTGGAAGCTACGAGGACCAGTACACCATATGGACCACCCTACGTCAAGAAAGGGACTAGATAGTACCATATTTCACCAATATTTTCCATACCTTGTGCACCAAGTTGGGTATCAAAGAATATGAGTATCATCTGGTGCTCAAATACCATGGATGTTTGTATAGATACATTCAAACATAAATGGAGTTTCTGGACATCGCCTCATTGGGAATGGATTATAGATACGCTTTCAAGATCGAGAAGAAATTTAAGCAGAAAAGGCAAGAGTTTGGATCTGCAAACCCCTCACAGTCGAAGCAAAGCAAAGGTGGCCCCAACTCACACAACAAGGGACCAATTCAAGATGGTTGCACTCAGGACAACCAGTCCAGGACAAAACACAAGAAGGGAAATGAGAAGACCAATAAGGACATGGGGAAATGGTGTGAGTACCATAAAATCCCTTGGCACAACACCGAATAATTTAACTCCAAGTAGTCGCTCATGGTCGAAATGAAAGATTCTGAGTCAGAGGTTGATTCTGATTCTGAATTAAATCCTAAAGGAGGGAAGCATATTATCGATGTTGAACCCAGTTCCATTTTCTCTACCACCAAATTCCGACCAAGTGAACCAGAAGAACCAGAGGAAGGGAAACACCTATTTCACTCATAGACGTGGGAAAAGAGAACTCCACTTCATTTCATTGTCGATAGTGGTAGTCAGAAGAACCTGATTTCAACAGTGGTTGTCAAGCGGTTGGACCTTCTAATGACACCAAACCCACAACCCTACACCATTGGTTGGCTTCACCAAGGATGAGATCTTTGTGTAATCCAATAGTGTCGTCTTTCCTATGGCATCAATCCTTTCAAAGATGAGGTATTGTGTGATATTTCTCCCCTTGAAGTTTGTGATGTTCTTTTAGGAAAACCATATGTGTGGAAGCATCATGTTGTGTATGAGTCTAGACCCGAGAGTGTTATTATTACTTTGAGTAGAAAATTGTACAGGATACCAGAAGTAGTGTCACCTATTTTTATTTCTTTAATCTCTGCTAAGCAATACAGTAAGGTCATCTCACAAATTGGGAAGTTCGTATTATTTGTGATCCATGCTCACATTGACTAGAAGGTCACCACCACATATGTGGCCTCTACATAGAGCCTCTCTTTGTAGCAAAAGAAAGTGGACGAGATCGTGGAAGAATACAAAGACATTTTCTCCTCACATCCAGGCGTACCGACGCACTGCCAAGTCAAGCATCTAATTGATTTGACCCCCGGTGTACCTCTACCTAATGGACCAGTCTATCATCGCTCGCTACTGGAAAATGACGAAATTAGGCATCAGATCCAAGAGCTTCTTCAAAAGGGGCACATCAAACCCAACTCCTCCCCTTGCTGAAGCCTAATTATACTGGTGTATAAGAAGGATGGGACTTGGCGACTCTGCATTGATTACAGAGCCTTAAAGAAAACCACAGTTAGGAACCGATACCCAATTCCTAGGATTGATGGTGTTCTTGACCAACTCAAAGGGGGGAATTTCTTCAACAAGATTGAACTAAATTCTGGCTACCACTAGGTTCCCATCGAACCAACTGATGTATGGAAGACAACCTTCAAATATAAAGAAGGTCTCTTCGAATGGCTAGTCATGCCCTTTGCCTTAAAAAATGCACCAGCCACTTTCATGAGGTTTATGGATGATGTATTGAGATCCTTCACCAACTCATTTGTGGCGATATATTTGGATGACATCCTCATATTCAGCAGAACATGCAAGGAGCACATGTGGCATATTCAACAAGTTTTGAGCACTTTGTGGCAGCACAAGCTATATGCCAACTTGGAAAAATGCTCGTTTGGCATGAACATGGTCCAATACTTGGGCTACATTGTTGATGAGCATGGGGTACATGTTGATCCAGCTAAGATCCAAATAATTCATGGCTGGCTAGCCCCAACCACACTGATCGAGCTTTGGAGCTTCTTGGGACTATTCAACTTCTACCAACGGTTCGTGTTGGGATTCTCCCATATTGCATGGGCCCTCAACCAGGTGACCAAGGCCGGTGGCAGGGTCAAGTTTGTGTGGGGGAAGGAACAACAATGATCATTCGATGATCTAAAGTATCGCATGTGCTCAGCTCCAGTACTCTCCTTTCTCAATATGCAACAACTGTTTGAGATTTAGACTGATGCATCTGACTATGTTGTGGGCGCAGTTCTCACTCAACACAATCATCCAGATTCATAACATAGTGAGACACTCTCATATACTGTCCGAAAATACCCCACCTATGATAAGGAAATGTGTTCCACTGTACAAGCCTGTCGTCAATGGAAACATTACATTATGGGTAAGGAGACGATCATACACATTGATCACAACCCTTTGCAGTTCATACAGACATAGGGGAAATTGTAGAATGACTATCATCAGAAGTGGTCCACCTACCTGCAATAGTTCCATCTCAATATCAAGTATAAGACATGTATCTCATATCGTGTCACTGACTGCCTCAGTCAACCTCCTCTGGCTGCACTCACCACTATTCTCCATTCCTATGGAAATGAAGCATCTTAGTGGCCCCAACTTTATCAGCAAGATCCGGACTTCGCCACCACCTATAAGCTCTTGGGTGCAGAGGTGACTGTCACTGATTTTCACATTCGAGACAAAATCTTATGCCACCTGGGCCATATCTATGTTCCTACAAGCGAGTGTGAAAAGTTGATTTTGGAAGCCCACTAGAGTCAGATGGCAGGACATTTTGGCATGGAGACAACTGTGGTCGTTCTTCAAAAACATTTTATTAGACAAAACTTCGATAGGACGTCAGCAAGTATATCAAATATTACACTTTCTATGCCATTGCCAAGCCAACCATAAAAAATCAAGGCTTATACACCCCTCTTCCTACTCCCGAGAAGCCTTGGGAATCCATCTCAATGGATTACATGTCGTTCCTTCCGTCCACCAAGCAAGGGAATGACTGTGTATTTGTGGTCATGGTTTGTTTTTCGAAGATGGCCATCCTCACAACCTGCAAAATGATTATCACACCGATAGATACTTCCAATCTCTTCTTCAAACAAGTGTGGGTCCACTTTGGGATACCACAGACCATCATCTTCGATCGGAACAATAGGTTCCTCAACACATTTTGGCTGAGTCTTTGGTCACTATTGGACACCAATCTCAAAAAATCCACTTCTTTCCACCCCCAAACAGACATCCAAACAAAGTTCTTCAATTAGATGATTGTGCATGTCCTGTGCATGTACAATTCTAAGCATCCACGTACATGGGACGAGAGTCTCCCCTATGTTCAACAAATTTACAACAGGGCTCTTCATAGCTCCATCGACCATAGCCCATTTCAGGTGGGTCTAAGATTCCAACTCTTGGGACCCATTGATGTTTCACTTGCTCTTGCCACCACACAAACATACTCTTCCCATGATCAGTTTATAATCAACAAAGCCACCAGATTCATTGAGCGGATTCAACACATCCGCCAACAGGTCCAGGAGATTTTGAAGAAATCCAATGCTAAATACAAGCAGTGCCATGATCAACATAGGGTACCACACCAATTTCAGGTTGGCTACAAATTCTAGTTACATTTTCATAAGGAGTGTCTCACAGGGTGCGCAAAGGCATTACTAGTTGAAATAATACAGGGAACGAAACTATGTGAAAATCATTGTGCACTGGGTTGTGGTGGTTATCATTGTTTGAAGAAGAGAAGGATTATTGCAAGCACTGCGATGTTTTCCAATGTATCAGGAAATCATCAAGACAATATGAACTACCACTCTTTTCAGTCACAACACTAGAGCCATTAGAAAAATGGGTGGTTGACTTGTGTGTGCCAATCAATCCCCCCACTTATCAAACAAGTGTAAAATATGTCATCATTGCCATAGAATATTTGACCCAATGGTCAGAAGTTGTGTCAGTTAAGGATTGTACTATGGATATTGTCACGCAATTCATTTTTTAGAATATTATCACTAGTTTTGGCTACCCAAAGATACTAATGAGCAGGGCGCACACTTCTTGAAGGGAAAAATCCATGCGCTGACTCAAAAATTCAAGATATATCATCGAGAGAGTACACTATATCATCCATAGGTCGAAGATACTATAGAGGCACTCAAAAAGACACTCAAGCATGTGATAACCAAGGTATGCAATGTGAAAAACAATGATTGGGACCGAAGGGTTCCAACAATATTCTGGGAATATAGGACAAATTTCAAAAGATTGACCAGACCTATTCCATTCATGTTAGTATAAGGGAAGGAAGCAGTGATGTCGTTAGATTTTTTGGTACCGAGCCTCGGGATTGTAGTTATGACAAAAAAATTAGATGACCAATCACTACAATGATGATTGAACAAGTTGTTGTAATTGGAAGAGGACCAATTCATTGTAGCACATAGCTAGATGGTTGAGAAACAATGAAATAAGGCCTAGCATGATCACAACATTTGGCACAATATTACACAACCGGGATCATTGGTATTACTCTACGAAAACAAGTTCCTAAAGCACCTTGGTAAGATTTGGATGTGTTGGTTAGTACCCTTTAGGATTGTGTACATTGGCAAGGCTAGAGAAACAAAGTTGGCGATGCTTGACAGTCGTCCATTAAAGGGATTGATAAAAGGTAGTAGGTTGAAGGCGTACTATGGCCCGTAGGGGTCAGAGGCACCATGAAATCATGAATTTTTAGTGTTAGGGTAGAGTATGTAGCAAGTTAAACCACCTTTTGATCAATGTATGCAACAAATAAAAGTGTATTAAGATGGTTGTAACAAACGTTTGCAACAACAACAAGGTTGCAATCAAATTAGCTCAAATTAGTGTTAGTAAATTTAGTAGATAGATTGAGAGATTGGGAATAAAGGGTTTGTTGATCATTTTCCAAGGTTGAGATTGAAAATAAAGGGTTTGTTGATCATCTTCCAAGGTCGACTTCCCAAGGTTGATGTTTCCCATCCACTCGACTTGGCTTCTGTGGTTGTCAACGTGGAGTCATAGGAGAACAACAAAAAATTTACTGTTCACAATCTGCCTCAGTTTTTAGGGGAACACCAATCGTTTCCTTGTATTCGTTTGCCAACTGAACACCATAGATATGGTCGATAGAAGAATATGTATGAGAAATCAATGGATAGTCTAACAACTACTAATTTCTGAACAATATGCACATCAATATAAGAGCAGGCAGGCACGTCATCTAGAAGAATATATCTTAAAATCGAAGTATGATCTCGCACAATCCAAAAGAGTAGGAGAAAAATCAAAATGGGGTTAAATTTTTAAAAGAAATGCATAAGAGATGAGTCTTATAATTAGTTTATAGTCAAAGTATTAGTAGTCTAGACGACTTTAGAGTCAAGTCGAAAACTACTTTAATCAAAAAATAAATATATATACATTGTCGATTGAGTCAAATCATGTTTTGAAGTGGAGAGGGTTAAAACTGAGTCTTTATGGCAGGCGATCCTCTCTAACATTGTAATATAAGTAAAAATATAAGATCGGTTTCTCACCGACATCATTGGATAACTAGTTAACAACATTTGTACAAATTTGGTATAGAACAAAGTGTCTTATTAGGATTTATGGCTTAGTAAAGTCAATCCCCGCGCAGGAAAAATTCTTTGTATTTTTAAAGTGATAGTTAAATCATATAAGATTCCTTCTCCATGTAGTGCAAGATGCAGACTCCATACATTTCCAGAGCCTAGAAAGCATAAAGAAAAAGAACCATGATGAAGAGCAGCGGTTGACAGAGTGAGCAACATACATTGAGCATGTTGAGCATTGATTGGGAAAAAGATGTAGCAATTGATTCGAGCACTTTCAGAGAGCATTGATGATGAGCATTGCAACAATCGAAGGAATTCAAGAGAGATATTTTATACACACATGGATCGTTCAAGAAAATATGATGGAAAGAACATTGAACTGATTGAGCTCCTCAATACAACAATTGTGGAGTACTTATGCATTGTGACAATAAAACAATGGTATGAGTGATTGATGGCATAGACCCTTGTCGATTCCATATAAAGAACCCTCTGAGAGTGACAGCCTAACAATAGCATGCAAGAAGTCTAGGTATGAATTGATCGACCAACTTAGAAATAACAACAACTTCGGTGCCTCCTGAAAGATCTCATAGTTTATAGAGGGAAGTAGAACATGAAGATCGAAGAGATGGGATTTGTCACTCAGATATAGTTGAGATTAGTCACAATAAACCTCATATATGTGTGTCTCCCTATCCATCTAGTAGTTTTTGTCGCTAATTTACCTATGCAGTCTAGTATGCAAGGGTGATACAAAATAAGGATACTTTTGTAGCAGTAGAGACTCGAGACATTGTTGCACGCTTTCTTGAGACGAGCAAGGATTTGAGTTTGGGGGAGATGTTGAGGGGGCCTCTTAGTCCCTAATAGTCATCACATACATGATTATATGTAATAAGTAGATAAAGCTAAGTAAATTTTTGTAACAAATGGTAAATGTAACTAAATAAAGGATTAGTTGGAACAGGCGCAACCGTCCCAACTATTTACCCATAGTATAAATAAACCTAAAGGAGGGATAAGAGAGTGGTTTGTTAACCTTCCCAAATACTTCTCCCCTTTATTGGTTACGTGTGTGTGTGTCTTGATGTGTTTCATGATGTAGAATATTCTTGAATGTCTGCCTAATTTATGAGACTACAACAAAGCACTTATGCTCCTCTCTTAGGGTTTTACCAAGCAAGATCTTTAATATGAACACGTAAAATTCACCATGAAACATTTAATCACATGAAATAAAATTGCATAAATTTAATTAATTCACAAAGATATGACAATAATAAACCCTAATTGCAACAATACCATCCCAAAAATCAACAAAGAAGCATCCACACTTGACCTCCAAGAGATAGTGCATAAGGTAAAAGAGCCAATATCCCAAAAATAGAGAAAATTTTAGAAGTTGTGCGCTCTCAATGGAGAGGAATGTGATGATAAAATGAAAGTTGGTGTTGACGGGTCCAAAAGGCCCTATCAAACAGGTAAGAGAGAGCACCCAATTAAACTCACTCTCATTTGGGGTAGTGTTTCCGACTAGTATATTTGCTTGGTTGCCAAAGCTAATTTAAATATATAAACATGAATCTGAGAACTGAAGGTTCTCAGATGAATTAAAATTTAGAATTTACCTAAATGATGCTACCTATGGCTATTCTAGGATGTAATCCTAAACTAAACTAATCATATCATGTTCAAGAGCGAACTAGAGAATATTGAATAAAGTTTTAAATAATTCCCTTTTTAATTAGAAGAAATTCATACATTCAAATGGGAAATAAGAACAATAATATTATCAAAAACACTACAATTAGTTGTTATTTTCCTCCAACAATATTATAACTGCATTCAATTAAGAAAACGTGATAATCTAAGCATACAAGAAAATTGCAGAAAGAATCCATATAATGAAACTCACAATACTCACATAGGACAAATGCATTAAGAATAGTATAAGATACATTCAACACAATAACATATTCTTGAAATGCCTCTTGCTCTTCATTAAATTAGGAGTAATAGTACATCCTGTCAAACACAAAGTGCAAAAGTATTTTCCTTGTTACATCTATCCATTTTATAAAATATGAGGAAGGGGATTTTCATATCCTATAATTGTTACTCTCTCAGATGACAAGTACAACTCTTCATTTCACCTTCCCGATTGGGAATTTTACAACAATTACAAAAATATCAAAATACAGATATCGGTTATAATAATCAAGTGGCTTTGGGTGTTTTCATTTGATCTTTGAAGTTCTTCCACAATTTGAAATCTTCTAGTATGGTCTCCATTCTTCTCACCTGCATTTTCCCAAGATCGATTTCATTGTCACAAATAGGGGCCACCACTTCTATATTTAAATGTTCCTCTTTCTGTGATATGAAGTACTCAGATAACAAAATTAGTTGATTTGGTTTCACTATCCTATTTTCTAGAATTTCCCTGTCAACTTATTTTGCGACATCAATGGATCTTCTACTCAAGTTCCTTTTGTTTTCTACATCTTCTATCATGTGTGAGAAGATCCTATTTTTTGTTGAAATAATGTAACTGCAAAGAGTATTCTTATTATTATTGATATATTATTTATAGGATTAATCCCCATTGTGGATTAATCATGTCGATAATTGTATTAGGACCAAATCCCCTTTTGCAGATTGGTCAACAGACAATTGTAATAGGCAGAATAAGAAGTCAGCCCCAATAGTTATTATTGAGACCCAGAAATATAATAAAGGTGGGTTTACCCGCCCAGAGTGAGAAATCGGCCCTGCCAGTGAAGACCCTTCACACGTGCCAGACTTGTGTATATAGAGAGGCTAGCGCCTCACTTTATCACACAACACACTTGCTCATTT
>JZKD02S1972013.1:878376-897280 GCA_000966675.3 Picea glauca | reverse complement strand
CTCTTGACATTGTATTGGCAATTTATGATAAGGAAGTTTTTGCTGGGTTTTCTTCCCCTAGAGGGTTTCCCAGGATAAATGTTGTGTCTCTTGTGAATGTGTATTTATCAGTGATATTGTTCTTATGTTGCTCTTATTTATTGAAATGCAAAGAACTATAATAATGGCATAAACATTAACATGGTATCAGAGCCAACCTAAAGGAAACATATTTCGCAAGAGAAAAATGTCACTGTTGCAGTACCTGCAAATTAGGGTTTTTCAAAAGTGAAGCTTTTCAACCCCAAAACTACCTATAAAGTTGCGCCCTCCCCCAAGGATCATTTTGGCACTTATATTGCACCTTTTCAGTGGATGGATCTCCTAGAAAGTGAAACCCTAGTTTCACAAAAGTACCAGAAGTACCAGAAAACCAGTACCAGAAGTACCAGAAGTACCAGAGTACCAGAAGTACCAGAAACACTAGTCCAGAAATACGCATATGACATTTGAAGGGTAAAAAGTTGGATTTTCGCAGGTCCAAGTGCACCAGGCTACTCACCTCATCCAAGTGCACCTCCTGGTAAGGTCAAAAATTGATTTTGAGCATTTTCATTTTTGGTCATTTTTGATAGCCTCAAGTACAAGATGTCTGCAAGCACAAAGCTTGTTGAGAAACTAGAAGGCATAGAAAAATTATGTTCCTGGAAGTATAGGATCGGTCTAATCCTTGTAGAGAATGACCTAGCAATATTCATGAAAGAAGAAGTGGAGGAACCTGAAGATGTCGTAGAGAAAGCGAAGCATCAGAAGGACTCAATCATGGCTCAAAGAATCATTGCAGATTCAATCAAAGACCACCCGATCTCGTATGTATCGTCCAATAAAACTCTGAAAGAGATGTTTGAATCTCTAAGAAAACTATATGAAGGAAATAACATCAACTGAAAGATGACCCTAAGATCTCAGTTGAAGAATACCAAGATGCAGAAAGGATAAATGATTCAAGAATACTTCTCCCGAATCTCAGAAATTAAAGAACAGTTAAAAGCGATTGGAGACACCATAGATGAATACGAATTCATAATGACGACCCTAAATGGTCTCACGAGACCTTGGGATGCTTTCATCCAGACGATATGTTCCAGAAAGGAGAAACTACAGTTTGAGAGCCTATGGGAAGAATGCATCCAAGAAGAGACAAGGGTAGCTAACCGTGAAGCACTACTAGAAAGGGATGATGATCAAGCCCTATCTACTCATACAGAATGAGGAAGGAAGAAACCCTAATTCAAAAGGGAATCTCATAGAGAACCTCAACCATCAAACAAATTCAACAACAAAGAATCTCATCCAATAAATTTTCAGAAGAAAGGACAACGCAAGGAAAGAGATCTCTCATCCATACAATGCTATCATTGTGATAAGATGGGACACAAGGCAAATTATTGTCTAGTCAGAAGAGAAGAATACAAGAGGAAACACAAGAGGCAACATGCCCACATAGTCGAAGATGAAGAACCACCTATGAATATGATTAAGGACCATGTCTTTATCTTAGCCCTCTCAGGATCTGTATCACCTAGAGAGGACACATGTCTCATTGATAGCGGTGCATCAAAACACATGACAAGTAAGAAAAATACTCTCTCTTGTATTTCAGAAAAGAAGTTTTCTCAGAAAGTGACTCTTGGATATGATTACCAATATCCCATCAAGGGAGTGGGAGAATCAAACTACAAGCTAGATTCAGAAAAATCAATAACAATGAAGGACGTACTCTATGTACCGGGCTTGAAGAAGAACTTACTCTCCATATCAGCTTTAGACAAGAAATTCTATAGAGTTTCCTTCATAGATGGAGAAGTTCTTATGTGGGCTAAGGGAGAAACCTTAAATGAAGAAATTGTCATCGGAAATGAAGAAAATGGATTATATAAGCGGAAGGGTCACCTAGAAACTGCCACGACCCATGCCATTGAAAACTCATGCAGACTTTGGCATAGAATATTGGCCCACATCACTTACAAGGCACTACCATACATATGCAAAGTTGTCACCGGTTTACCAAAACTCAAAGGTGACTAAGAAGGCATATGCAATGGATGTGCACAAGGGAAGAATATCAAGAACCCTTTTCTAAAAAGGGACAGCAAAGAGGAAGGAGTACTAGAACTCATTCACTCAGACGTGTGTGGCCCAATGCCATCATCCTCCATCAACGGGTATGTATACTATGTATCATTCATTGATGACTATTCTCGTAAGACCTGGATATATTTCTTGAAATCTAAAGATCAAGTATTCAGTAAATTCAAGGAATTCAAAGCCTTGATAGAGAATATTTTTGAAAGAAAGATTAAGATACTCAGGTCAGATAATGGAAGAGAATACAACTCAAAAGAGTTCGTGAACTTCTGCAAATATGTTGGGATCAAGAGGGAACTCACTACTCCCTATAATCCCCAACAAAATGGTGTAGCTGAAAGGAAGAACATAACAATCATGGAAGCTGTAAAGACCATGATTCATGATCAATATCTTCCTATGTGCTTATGGGCAGAAGAAACAATGGCAATTGTTTATGTGCAGAACCGATTATCCCATAGCGCACTTGGGTTCAACACCTGAAAAGAAATGTTCACCGGAAAGAAGCCAGAGGTAAGACATCTCAAAATATTTGGCTGTCCAGTGTCTATTCATATACCAAAAGAGAAAAGAAACAAACTGGAACCCTCCGGAAAGAAGGGAATATTTGTGAGATACTGTGAGGTCTCCAAGGCCTTCTGAATCTACATACCTAGTCACCACCACATTGAAATCAGCAGGGATGTGACGTTTGATGAAGAATCAACAGTTAAGAAATCAAGAATATGCCAGCTTGAAGAAGTATATGAAGAGGAACTTGTAAATTCCAGGATTGCAGATTCCGTGAGGGAAGCTCCCAGAGCTGTAGAACCTGTAAGGGAAGTCGTAACTTCCCCTGATGAGGAGACTCCTGAAGACCATGATATAAAATAAGTTCAAAAACCTCCTCAAATGACCTTCTCCCATAAAAGAAAGCCTGCTTGGGAAAGAGAGCTTATTCAATATGGAGAGAAGTATGGTGTTCCAGAAGGAACCATGAGATAGGTGAAAATACCAAATCCATTCTCCAGTTACACGGCTTTGATGTGTAATCTACTAGATGAAAAACCTACATGCTTTGAAGAATCCATTCAAAAGAAGGAATGGGAAGATGCCATGACAAAGGAATACCAATCCATAATAAAGAATGATGTATGGGAAATAGTTCCCAGACCAAAAAGTAAGGATGTCGTATCATCAAAATGTCTCTTCAAAATAAAACATGCTGCTAATGGAAGTATTGAAAAATATAAAGCAAGATTTTTCGCTCGTGGATTTTCCCATAAGGAAGGCATTGACTATGAAGAGACAGTCACTCCTGTGGCCAGATACACTTTGATCAGAACCATCATAGCTCTTGCAACTAAGATGAAATGGAAGATGCACTAGATGGACGTGAAGACAGCTTTCCTGAATGGTGTTATTGAAGAGGAAGTGTATATAGAGCAACCCCAAACATTTGAGGTTGAAGACAGGAAGTCTCATGTCTGCAGATTGAAGAAATCCTTATACGGATTGAAGCAAGCCCCTAGATCTTGGTATGGTCATATAGACAGTTTCTTGACGAGCTTAGGCTTTACCAAGAGTAAAGAAAACTCAAATCTCTACTTCAAAATTATGGATAATGAACCAGTAATATTACTACTATATATGGATGACTTATTCTTAACTAGAGAAGACAAACTCATCGCTGAATGTAAAAAGAGACTTGCCGTAGAATTTGAAATGAAAGACCTTGGCCTAATGCATTACTTCTTAGGTCTTGAGGTATGGTAGAGTCCAGAAAGGATCTTCCTTAACCAAGGGAAGTACGTAGTCGAAATCTTAAAGAGATTCAACATGCTAGAATGTAAGTCCATGAATACACCCATGGAAACGAAGCTGGAGTTGTTGGTCGATACTTCGTCAGACTTTATAGATGCTACACTGTACACACATATTATTGGATCACTGATGTACCTGAAAAACACCAGACCAGACATGTTTTTTGTAGTGAACACCTTGAGTCAGTTTCTGGTAGAGCCTAGACGTGTTCACCTAGTGGCTGCAAAACATGTGATGAGGTACCTTAAAGGTACAATGGATTATAGTCTCATCTATGATGGAGATCATGACTTCACATTGAGTGGATACACTGATTTAGATTAGGCAGAAAGCGTTGCTGACAAAAAAATCACTTCTAGATGTTGTTTCAGTTTGGGATCAGCCATGATCTCGTGGCAGAGTAAGAAGCAATCCAATATTGCTCTCAGCACAACGGAAGCAGAGTACATTGCCGCATGTTCTGCTAGTTGCGAAGCTATATGGATTCGAAAGTTGTTGACTGGCCTATTTGACTTGGAGATGAGAGAAACCGTGATTCTATATGACAACCAGGGTTGCATGAAGATGACAGAGAATCCTGTATTCCATGACAAGTCGAAGCACATAGAGATCCGCTATCATTTCATCCACGACATGGTACAGAGAGGAGCCTTGAAGCTCCAATACATTAGCACCGATGAACAGGTTGTTGATGTGTTGACCAAACCTCTATCTCATGTAAAGTTTGAACACTTTTGAGATAAGCTTGGTATAGTCCAAAAGGACCCTCCTTTAAAGGGGGAGTATATATATATTCCTTACTTCTGACCTCGTTGTTAGAAGTAAATCAAGATGAGTCATTGCTTCTAACCTCGCCATTAGATGTAAAGCAAGATGTTGTGTGTATTCCTTTCTTCTGACCTCACTGTTATATGTAAAGCAAGATGAGTCATTGCTTCTGACCTCACTGTTAGATGTAAAGAAAGACGTTGTGTGTATTCCTTTCTTCTGACCTCTTTGTTAGACGTAAATAAAGATGAGACATTGCTTATAACCTCGTTGTTAGACGTAAAGCAAGACATTGTGTGTATTCCTTGCTTTTGACCTCACTGTTAAACGTAAAGCAAGATGAGTCATTGCTTCTGACCTCGCTGTTAGACGTAAAGTAAGACGTTGTGTGTATTCCTTGCTTTTGACCTAGTTGTTAGATGCAAAGCAAGATGATTCTTTGCTTCTGACCTTGTTGTTAGATGTAAAACAAGATGATGATGTGTTCCTTACTTCTGACCTAGTTGTTAGACGTAAAGCAAGATGATTCCTTGCGTCTGACCTCGTTGTTAGACGTAAAGCAAGATGATTCCTTGCTTCTGACCTCGTTGTTAGACGTAAAGCAAGATGATGTATACCTTGCTTCTGACCTAGTTGTTGGACATAAAGAAAGATGTGACTGACACTAAGCTACCAGCTTAATAGTTGTGACATTGAGCCAGTGTAGTACTGTGATGTGCCAGCCTAGTGTTGTGATGAGGTATCATTTTTACTGATACATATTGATGCAGATGATGATGTCATTATTTGAGAATGACGATGTTTCCGATGAAGAAAACTTTCGATGACTCGTAAATGTGCCATCCAATGTTCCAAGATGATATTGATGATATTGTCCTCCTGATGCCACTGATGATGCAGACCTCTCTCGCCTGATGTTGTTGAAGAATACCCTTCTTGTTAAGGGGGAGTGTTGAAATAATGTAACTGTAAAGAGTACTCTTATTATTATTGATATATTATTGATGCAGGAGCATCGCAAGGGAATGCAAGCAAAGCCAGCAACGAGCCAGCACAGAGATAAGAGACAGTTGGAAAAGCACCGAGCACATTTTTTTTGAAAATGTTTTGAAATATTAATGAAGTCATTAAGTGGAGACATGCTTGTATTATTGTAAAAGGACCTTGAGCGATCCGCTCTCATCCATAGTAGGTAGGAGCCTTTATGTGTAATAAATGTAAGTAAATACAGTTTAATGCGTAGATTAGACAGTTTAGAGTGAAAGAGGGAAAATGGGATATAGACACCCTCATTGTATTATCGTATGATAGTGAAGAACATTACCAAGAGAAGAGCATACAGAGTTGGAGCAGAGAAACTGTGTTTGAAAAACACCCATGTACAGAGATTTGAGTTAATAGAAGAAGTCTTAATTCAGATTCATGGCGTTGTATTTGTTTCTTGTATGTGTATGCTAAATGGTATATTCAAGGTTTTACTCTTTCTGTTATACATTTTCTTTTTATTCTGTGTATGAATGATTTCAGGATTATGTTTGAAGTCTAAGAGAGAAAGAGTTAGGAAATGAGTTTCAATTGTTTTTATGTCTGAGCGAGAGTTCCTACAAGGAGTGCAGTTGAATTGTCCACAAGGAGTGCATTGACAAAGAGTTCGGAGGTTTGTCTCTGAAAGATCAGATAGGATATCTTTTGTCCTCATTTCCTCAAAAGTGCAGTTAGGCACAAGAGCCATGCAAAGTGTGCGCAGGCCGAGTGAAGCTTTAGGGGTTTGTAACATAAATGACTTGTTGAGAGACTGCTACTGCAGGGAGTGCATAGAGTCAAAAGGAGTTCAACACTTGAAAGTGTTTAAAGGTCTTCCGCAAGGAGTGCTAGCAGGAGCTTTTATGAAAGACTCGAAGTTGTGCAAAACCTCAGAAGGGTTCGAACCTTCGAAGTCGTCGAAGGGAAGAAAGAGGTTAAGTACCTTGAAGAATTGAAAGGAGGTGCAGCGACGTCGTGCTGGAGGAGGAAAAGTTCCACGCAAAGAAATATTTTGTTTAAATTTCAGAGAAGTTCTCAAGGGAAGAGACGGATGGTCGAAATTCTCAGTAGATAATTTGCGAAGTCCCACCAGCCATCCGATATGACAAAGAAGTAAGGGGGTTATGACTGTTTTCAAAGGTTCAAGCTCAGGAGAGGCAGAGCCATAGATCCAAGCCAACAAGCCATTGGATTTTCCCGAGGATTTCCATTTCGAGGTTTTGTGAACTAAAGTCCCAAAATCTTTGCATTAAGAGTCGCGAAATCGTGAAGTGTGAAGTCCCAAAAAGGCAGAAAATCTAGTTGTGGGGCCAACATCGAAATCGTGTCGGAGTTTGACATTTTGGAATTCAGGATATTGGAAGTCTCGAGGATAGGACATTGGGTCACTTCATAGTTAAAAACCCGAATCTGATCTGAGTTGTCCATTCATTAGGACACGTGCCAGAGATCAAGAACCCGTTGGTATTTTGGCTAGCGGGGTTTCGAGTTGACATATAAATTGTGACATCAGGGAATCGCAAGTCGTGAAATCCCAAACTGAATCAGGACCGTCCGTCTGTTGAGACACATGGCAGGAATCAAGAGTCCATCGGAATTTCGCATGTCGAGACTTCGGGGATCAAGAGGACAGGATGCGGAGCATTTCGGCATTTGATTTCATGAAATCACGAAATGATTGAGGACCATCCATGATAAGAGGACGCGTGTCAAAAATCCAAGAGTTCGGGGAAAATCTCGATAGGAAATTCCATTGGCATATCGAGGTTCGACATTTCGCGAATCCTGAAGATAGGAGACTGGCACATTTTGGGAACGGAAGTTCTGAAATCGCGAAAAGGTGGAAATCCCAAAAAAGAATAGTAGTATGGGAAATTGGGATTCGGAGGATCGGGAATTCGGAGTTTGTGTTGACATGAGGTTTTGGCATCAAGAGTCTTGAACTCCCGATACGCAAAAATCGCGTTGACCGTTGGATCGAGCGGGGAATCACAACCGTCGATTTCTTTTGGTGACCGAACATCGGGGTTTCAATAATGCGGTAATCGGGATTTCAGAGGTCGAGGGGATGAGTTGCATGACATTGCGACTCCCAAAATTGCGATAAGAAGGAAGAAAAAATAGAGAGAGGAAAGGCCAAGTGTCATAATTTTGGGTTTCGGTGGTCTGAGAGACAAGACGCTCAACCACAGGACTCACAAAATCACGAAGTCCAATCTTTCAAAGTATAAGGGGTGGAATTTATCAAGTTTGTTTGTGGGTGCATATTTATTGAAAGGGAAATAGAAGGGCCAGCCGAGCTCTTTGGGCCAGAAGAGAGGAAAAGATCCTGCACGGATCTCGATCTGCAGATCTAGGAGAAGGGGGTTTGCGTCAGTTGGTATCAGAGCACAAAAAGGTTTCTTTTCTTTCTGTAGCAAGTAAAAGGAAGATTCACCATGCCGCCAAGAAGAAGTGACAGGCAAACACCCGATCCGCCAGAGGAAAGGGAAATACCAAGAAGAAGAGGTAGGTAGATGCCTGACCCAGCCATGGCAAGAGAGATGCGTGATTTATGCGCCAGACTTGAGGACATGGAAATAGCACAGAGGCGCACAATCGGTGCTGGGGATCTTAATGATTCCAATAGTGAAAATGAAGCTGAACATGAAGGGGAAGAAGTTGCATCCAAAGATGCAACAAATGAATGCCTACTCAGGGTTGTTGCAAGGATGGGTGCCAGGGCAAAAACAAACATCCCGGTATATGAGGGAAACCTGGATGCTGAAGAGCTTCTAGACTGGATTAGAGCTATGGAAACTTATTTTGACTATGAAGATGTTGAGGAAGACAAGAAGGTCAAACATACTGTCACAAGATTGAAAGGACATGCAACATTGTGGTGAGATGAACTACAAGCTTACAGACGCTGCAAAGGCAAGCATAAAATCAAGAGTTGGGATAGGATGATTGTGAAGATGAAGGTGAAATTCATTCCCAGGGATTACCAGATTACTCTATTTCGAAGAATGTAAAATTTGAGACAGAATCTGATGACAGTGAAGGAATATACTAAAGAATTCTACAGACTAAATATCAGGGCAGGTCATCAAGAAAGCGATGATGAAAAGGTTGCCAGGTACATGAATGGCCTGATATACGACATTCAGGATGAGATGAGCATGATGACCATCCAAACGGTGGAAGATGCTTATCAGATGGCTCTAATGCTGAAGAGAAGCTAAGCCGAAAACAAGGTCAGAGAGGCCGAGGCAGAAGTCAAGCCAGAGGCAAATCAGTTGCCCAGGATAGAAATCAGAAACACAAAGAAGACAGGAAGAAACCTCAGACTCAGACTGAGAGAGGTGGAAGTTCATAGAGAGGGCAACATACCGAACATAGAGGTCAGTATGCAGATGGAAACATTTTTCCTCGTACCAGGGGTAGAGGAAGAGGAAGAGGTGGAGTGATAAAGTGATTCACATGTGGAAAGAATGTACACATTGCCAAAGCACAGAGGTGGAATGTTGAGGCAGAAGATGTTGAAGGAAAAAGATCGTTGATGATGCAAAAAGTTCTCTTAACACTAGAGAAGGAGGTGGAAAATCCAGTACATAAGAACAGTCTTTTTCGGACTTCTTGCAAAACCAAGGACAGGGTATGGAAGGTCATCATGGATAGTGGTAGCACAGATAATCTCGTTTCTACAGAGATGGTAGAAAAGCTGGAGCTGGAGACGATTGAACATCCAAGTCCATATAGAGTTTCATGGCTACAAAAAGGACATCAGGTAAATGTAACTAAACAATGTTTAGTTGAATTTAAGATAGGAGGATATAATGATAAGATACTCTGTGATGTTATTCCCATGGATGTTTGCCATCTATTGCTGGGTAGACCGTGGCAATATGACATAAATGTGATTCATGATGGGAGAAAGAACACATACACCCTAGAGAAGAATGGGAGAACTCACATGTTGCTTCCAATCAAAGATAAGGAGGTGAAACCTGAAGTAAGCAACATTGTACTTCTCATGAGTGGGAAGGAACTTCTTACAGAGGTTAAGAAGAAGGAGGAACCACAATTCATTGTGGTCAGGAAGCCAAAGATTGTTTTAACCAGTACAAGGGCAGATGATTTACCAGAAGAGGTTCAAAAGTTGTTGGAAGGGTTTGCTAACATAGTAGTGGACGAACTACCTCGTTCATTTCCATCGATTAGAAGTGTGAGTCATCATATTGATCTCATACCTGGAGCTAGTTTCCCAAAAAAAGCAGCGTATCGATTAATGCCGCAGGAGAATGAAGAGGTCAAAAGACAAGTCTAGGATTTGTTAGACAAAGGGCTGGTTAGAGAAATCTTGAGTCCATGTGCTATTCCGATAGTGCTCAGTCCAAAGAAAGACGGAGGCTAGAGGATGTGTACTAATGCGAGGGAAATTAACAATATAACCATCATGTATAGATTTTCATTGCCAAGTATGGACGATCTGATGGATTGCTTAAGTGGAGCAATTTTTTTTCGAAGATTGATTTAAAAAGTGGATATCACTAGATTTGTATGAGAGAAGGTGATGAATGGAATATAGCCTTCAAGACTAACGAAGGGTTGTATGAATGTCTTGTTATGCCATTTGGCTTAATGAATGTGCCAAGTACCTTCATGAGGTTGATGAATGAAGTCTTGAAGGAGTTCATCATAAAATTTGTCATTGTGTATCTGGATGACATACTGATTTTTAGTAAAACAGAGGTAGAGCATATGAAACACTTAGCTACAGTGATGAAGAGATTACAGCAAGAGAAGCTACTGATAAATATGAAGAAATCCTCATTCATGAAGACATAGCTCATTTATTTGGGTTTTGTTATTTCTACAGATAAATTGAGGATGGATCCAGATAAAGTGGAGGTGATCAAGAATTGGCCATCACCAAAGAATATCTTTAAAGTTTGAAGTTTTCACGAATTGGCTAGTTTCTATAGGAAGTTCATTAGGAATTTCAGTGGAATTAGTGCACCGATGATGGACACAGTGAAGAAGAGACACAAATATTTTCACTGGACAGAAGAAGCTGAGAAAAGTTTCAATTTGTTGAAGAAGAAAATTACGGAACAACCAATTCTGGTGTTGCCTGATTTCCAAAAGACATTTCAAGTAAAATGTGATGCAAGTGGATTTGCAATAGGGGCAGTCTTGAATCAAGAAGACAGGCCGATAACATACTTCAGTGAGAAGCTAAATGAATCCAAGATAAAATACTCCACGTATGATAAGGAATTCTATGCTATTATTCAGGCATTGAAGAAATGGAGACATTACTTAATCCCCAAGGAGTTTGTTTTGTACAACGATAATCATTCATTGCAATTTGTGACTCAACAAGAGAAGTTGAATCAAAGACATGTTAAATGGGTTGAATATATGCAAAATTTCACTTTTGTGATTAAACATATTTCTAGAATTGCTAACAAAGTTGTTGATGCTTTGAGCAGGAAGTGTTTGTTATTGCAAGAGTTCAGAGTCAAAACATTGGGTTTTGATGATCTCAGGGACATGTACAAAGATGATCTAGATTTTAAAGAGGCGTATGAAGCAGTTGAGAATCCAATTCTTAGGGATAGAAGCCAATGGACAAAATACATGATCCAAGAAGGATTACTATTTAAGGGTAATCAACTTTGTATTCCAAAATGCTCCATGAGGGAGAATTTGCTGAAGGAGAAACACAGTGGAGGATTGGCCGGACATTTCGGTCATGACAAGATGTTCACAAAGTTGAATGAGTCATATTATTGGCTAGGAATGATAGCAGACATCAAAATATTTGTATATAGACGTAGAATTTGTCAGCATTCGAAGGGAAAGAGATAGAATGCGGGATTTTATCAACCATTGCCCATACCTAAGAGGCCGTGGGATGCAATTAGCATGGATTTCATATTGGGGTTGCCAAGAACACAAAGAGGGTTTGACTCAATATTTGTGGTGGTGGATAGATTTTCCAAGATGGCACATTTCATTCCATGTCATAAAACCAGTGATGAAACTCACATTGCGAACTTGTTTTTCAAAGAAGTCATTCGACTTCATGGCTTACCAAAGAGCATAGTTTCGGATCAAGACACTAAGTTCATAAGAAACTTATGGAGAACCTTATGGAAGAAGTTGGGAACTAACTTGTCATTTAGTTCAACTTATCATCCTCAGACGGATGGACAGATAGAAGTCGTGAACAAGAGTTTGGGAGACTTGTTGAGGAGCTTGGTGACAGAACAACACAGCCAGTGGGACAACATATTACCATAGGCGGAGTTTTCTTACAACAATTAAATCAACAGAAGCACGTGACAGAGTCCATTTCAGATTATTTATGGCATGCATCCGAGAGTAGTTTATGAGCTGAGGGATTCAGAACAGACTGCGACTAGGAGTGTTAGTGCAGGAGATTTTACAGAGGCAATGAAGGAGATTCACAACCAGGTGAAGGAGCGATTGCAAAATTCGAGCCAAGAATATAAACGCAGGGCAGATCAATGCAGAAGAGAACTTCAGTTTGAAGTTGGCAATTTGATCCTTGCACATTTGAGAAAGGAAAGGTTCCCGAGAGGAACATATAATAAACTGAAGATGAAGAAAATCATACCATGTAAGGTCTTGAAGAAATTTGGGGCGAATGCATATGAGATTGAATTACCCGATGGGATCGGAATTTGTCTGATATTCAATATCTCATATTTGTACCCTTATAAAGTTGAGGAAGCAGGGACAGGTGATAAACAACCAGAGATTCAGTGGAAAAAACAAATGCCAGTTGCAGAAAAGATGCAGATGGAGCACATACTGGACAAAAGAGTTGGTAAGAGGATCAAGTGAAAAGAATACTTTGAATACTTGGTCAAGTGGAAGGGCCATCCCGTTGAATATGCCAGCTGGGAGAATGAAGCCGGAATATAGAATCATGGATAGACCGTGTGCGAGCTCATGGACAGGAGCCCATGAAAATTTTCAAGCGAGGGAGTATGATGCAGGAGCATCACAAGGGTGTGCAAGCATAGCCAGCAGCGAGCCAACGTGGAGATAAGAGACAGCCGGAAAAGCACAGAGCACATTTTTTTTGAAAATGTTTTGAAATATTAATGAAGTCATTAAGTGGAGACATGCTTGTATTATTGTAAAAGGACCTTGAGAGGTCTGCTCTCGTCCATAGTAGGTAGGAGCCTTTATGTGTAATAAATGTAAGTAAATAGAGTTTAATGCATAGATTAGACAGTTTAGAGTGAAAGAGGGAAAACGGGATATAGACACCCTCATTGTATTATCATATGATAGTGAAGAACATTACCAAGATAAGAGCATATAGAGCTGGAGCAGATAAACTGTGTTTGAAAAACACCCATGTACAGAGATTTGAGCTAATAGAAGAAGTCTTAATTCAGATTCATGGCATTGTATTTGTTTCTTGTATGTGTATGTTGAATGGTATGTTCATGGTTTTACTCTTTCTGTTATACATTTTCTTTCTATGCTGTGTATGAATGATTTCAAGATTATGTTTGAAGTTTGAGAGAGAAAGAGTTAGGAAATGAGTTTCAATTGTTTTTCTGTCTGAGCGAGAGTTCCTGTAAGGAGTGTAGTTGAATTGTCCGCAAGGAGTGCGTTGACAAAGAGTTCATAGGTTTGTCTCTGAAAGCTCATATAGGATAGCTTTTGTCCCCATTTCCTCAAAAGTGTAGTTAGGCACAGGAGCCATGCAAAGTGTGCACAGGCCGAGTGAAGCTTTAGGGGTTTGTAACCTAAATGACTTGTTGAGAGACTGCTACTGCAGGGAGTGCGTAGAGTCAAAAGGAGTTCAACACTTGAAAGTGTTTAAAGGTCTGCCGCAAGGAGTGCCAGTAGGATTTTTTATGAAAGAATCGATGTCGTGGAAAACCTCAGAAGGGTTCGAACCTTCGAAGTCGTCGAAGGGAAGAAAGAGGCTAAGTGCCTTGAAGAATTGAAAGGAGGTGCAGCGACGTCATGCTGCAGGAGGACAAGTTCCACGCAGAGAAATATTTTGCTTAAATTTCACAGAAGTTCTCAAGGGAAGAGACGGACGTTCAAAATTCTTCGTAGAGAATTTGCGAAGTCCCGCTAGTCGTCCGATCTGACAGAGAAGCAAGGGGGTTACGACTGTTTTCAAAGGTTCAAGATTAGGAGAGGTAGAGCCGTACATCCAAGCCAACAAGGGCCTTTGGATTTTCCCGAGGATTTCCATTTCGGGGTTTCGTGAACTGAAGTCCTAAAATCTTTGCATTAAGACTCACGAAATCGCGAAGTACAAATTCCTGAAAAGGAAGAAAATCTAGTTGTGGGGCCAGCGTCGGAATCATGTCAGAGTTTGACATTTCAGAGTTCGAGATATCGAAAGTCTTGAGGACAGGAGATCGGGTCACTTCATAGTGAAAACCCTGAATCTGATCTAAGGCTTCCATTCATTAGGACACGTTCCGGAGATCAAGAACCCGTCGGTATTTCGGCTACCAGGGTTTCAAGTTGACAAAGAAATTGTGACATCAGGGAATCGCAAGTCACGAACTCCCAAACTGAATCAGGACCGTCCGTCTGTTGAGACACATGACGGCGATCAAGCGTCCGTCGACATTTCTCATGTCGAGACTTCGGGGATCAAGAGGACAGGATGCAGAGCATTTCGGCATTTGATTTCATGAAATCGTGAAATGATTGAGGACCGTCCATCATAGGCGGATGCATGGAAGAAATCCAAGAGTTCGGGGAAAATCCCAATAGGAAATTCCATCGGCATATCAGGGTTCGACATTTCACGAATCCTGAAGATAGTAGATCCACGCATTTTAGGAATGAAAGTTCTGAAATCGCGAAAAGGTGGAAAGCCCGGAAAAGAATAGCAGTACGGGAAATCGAGATTTGGAGGATTGGGAATTCAGAGTTTGTGTTGACATGAGGTTTTGGCATCGAGAGTCTCGAACTCCCGATACATGAAAACCGCGCTAACCATTGGATCGAGCGGGGAATCACAACCGTTGATTTCTTTTGGTGATTGAACATCAAAGTTTTGATAATGCAGGAATCGGGATTTCAGAGGTCAATGGGATGAGTTGCATGAGATTGTGACTCCCGAAATCATGATAAGGAGAAAGGAGAAATAGAGAGAGGAAAGGCCAAGTGTCATAATTTCAGGTTTCGGGGGTCTGAGAGACAAGACCCTCGACCACAGGACTCGCAAAATCACGAAGTCTGATCTTCCGAAGTATAAGGGGGGAAATTTCTCAAGGTTGTTTGTGGGTGCAGATTTCCTGAAAGGGAAATAGAAGGGCCAGTCGAGATCTTTGGGCCAGAAGAGAGGAAAAGATCCTGCGTGGATCCCAATCTGTGGATCTAGGAGAAGGGGGTCTGCATCAATTATTTATAGGATTAATCCCCATTGTGGATTAATCATGTTGGTAATTGTATTAGGACCAAATCCCCTTTTGCGGATTGGTCAACAAACAATTGTAATAGGCAGAATAAGAAGTCATCCCCACCAATTATTATTGAGACCCTGAAATATAATAAAGGTGGGTTTACCCACCCAGAGTGAGAAGTCGACCCTGCCAGTGAAGACCCTTCACATGTGCCAGACTTGTATATATAGAGAGGCTAGCACCTCACTTTATCACACAACACACTTGCTCATTTTCTAAGAGGAAAGATGCAACTTACCAGTTGGAGAGATGGAGAAGAGTGGTGCATCTTTTGGAGAGGACTATTTGTATTGGTTTGAGTTATCTCTTGACATTGTATTGGCAATTTATGATAAGGAAGTTTTTGCTGGGTTTTCTTCCCCTAGAGGGTTTCCCGGGATAAATGTTGTGTGTCTTGTGAATGTGTATTTCTCAGTGATCTTGTTCTTATGTTGCTCTTATTTATTGAAATGCAAAGAACTATAATAATGTCATAAACATTAACACTTTTTCTAAATCTTCCATGGTTTCCATTCTAAATTGTTCTAGTAGGTCATCTAATGCTCTCCATGACCTTCTACAAGATTGTGTCACCATTTCTTGAGTACTTTTCATATTATTAACGACAAATTTCCTAGTGTTGAGTAATATTTGGTCCTTGATCTTCTGCTTGGTTGTATATACTAGCAAGGTGTTAGGAGGGTTATCACAAATTTCTTCCTAGTTGATAATTTGGTCAGAGGAACCTTGGATATTTTTATATTTTTCTTTCAAAGTATTTATTTATTGTCCTATTTCCAGGTGATTCGACCAATTCTTTTGGATGTTGTGCAATAAAAAGAAGGATTTATTCTAAACATCTCTTAATGCTTCATTTTATTTGGTGGAATCTTGTTTGATTATCTCTGGGAATACAGTTCCTTTTTTATTTTCTTCTATAGTTGTTTCGAGGAGATTATTATCTCTTTGGAATTTCTGAATTTGTTCTTCAATATTATAATTATATTTGATGATTTCCAATTGTTCACGTTGGAGCCTTATTAATTCTTGAGTATGTGTGGCCTTAATATTTTCTATCTCTTCTTGGTGTATATTTTGGTTCAATTTAGCCTTCTTTTCAAATTCTTCACTTAGTTCATTCTCCTATAGTTGCAATTGTTTCTCCAATTCTTCTCAGTGAAAGCATTCTATTGTCATGACTTCCTTTCTAAATTCACTGGCCACATTGTCTCTCATAGTATCCATCATAGCTTCTAGCTCAACTACTCTTGCTTTAGACATGTCCAGTGCTTCTACCACTTCATAAACTAACATCACATTTTCCCTAGAGAAAGCATTAAGGGTCGATGCGGATTGAATTGAATTTTACTTAGGTTCTAGACCTTCTTTCCATTTGATGTTTCTTTCATATGTGTCTTGGTTTTCTCCCGATTCTCTTTATCTTGTTTGAGAAGTGTTTTGAACTGTTATGTCACCAAAACTTTGTCTGCATCTTTTTCTTTGTGAATTTTTTGTTTGGCTAAGTCTATCGAGAGTCTATCTAATACTTCTTCGAACTATGAGGCTCCTCGAAAGATATACTTAGCATAATTGACCTCATGGACTATTTTTTGTGCTATCTTTACAACCTATATGTGCTCATATATTATATTTTGGGGATCATGTCCTTTATCTTTTCCAGTGCATAAACATATCTGTTATATAACTTCAACTTCTTTCTTAGCATGTTTCTTATTCAATAGGGATTGTTGGCCTATGTGTAGAGGGAAATTTGACCAATTATTATAGGATTAATAGGTAAATGAAGACATAAACAAATCTCCCTAAATCCACCCGGATCTAGCCACTTGGATCTAGAACAAAACATAACAGAATATGATGCTTTCCCTAAGCTCTAACTATTGAGTTTACTAGTTAACAAGAGATAGACAACATATCGTTTAAATGTCGTTTCCTCTTGCCATTTCCATCCTAGCTCCAATACAATGCTCTTGTGATATTGAATATGTAAGGGAACACAAGCCAACCAAAGTGAAAGAAATACAATGAGCTCAACAAGAACCTATGTATGTGATCAAGTAATCATACAATAAAACAAGACTAGTTTTATGGGAAAGAAACATATTGTTGTATCATATTAAAATGAAAGTGGATATTACAACCAAATCCTTGATGTCCCAAGGTCCCCTTTCGATGGCCCTTTGCTCCAACACACACACACTTGCTCCAACCTTGAATGAAGAATATCCACAATGACTTGATGAACATAAATGAGGCTCTCAAGCATGATCTGAAGTAGAAGTCTCCATCCAATTCTTAGCCTATTCAACCTTAGTATTTTCCATGAGAGATCCCTATTTATATAGTGTGAAAGAGATATGGATGAGGATATTAGGATGATCCCACCAAATCAGAGAAGTGAGTAAGATCCAAACCATTCAAAGGCCACCTCATCTTCTAAAAGATCCTCTTCTAGAACATTTGTGAAACTAGACATTTTCTTAGATTTTGGCATCGTCGCACCTGTTGGAACAAATATTGAAATTTTAGCTTTCGGTAGCTTAGGACGAAAAAATTTATAGTGTTCAGCTACCTAAAGTGGAGACTTTTGGTAGCTTAAATCTCGGGTTTCATATGCCATTAGCTACCGAAAGTGTATCGGCCGAGACCAAGCGTTCAAGCACCACGCATCAAGCCACATGGAGGAAGAGCTCATGAGTAGGTGTGAAAAGAATGAAATAAATGACATAAAATCACTATAATAGGGTGTAACATAAATGCCACGTCACCATTTCGGGGTTTTGGCCATCAAGGGTTTGGCCTATGTAAAGATTTTAACCACTGCTCTGTTTCTCGAAACCCGAAATCTCGAAATCGGGGTTTCAGGACTTTCAATGGCTTATGACGCTCAAAAATCGCACTGTTAGCCACCGAAAGCCAGGACTTTTTGCAACTAATATACCCTTGTTTTCGGCCTGTTAGCCACCGAAATCGCAGATTTTTCCAGTGACTAAAATGCCTTAGCAAAAGTCAGTTTTCTCAGCCGTGGAGAGGCCATTTTGCGTGCTCAAATGTTTGATTGAAATCTACAGATCCTAGGATTTCTAGTGGTGCATTCAGATTTTCATTTGGAGCTTGGGAAGGTAGTCAAAAGTTCCCTGCAAGATGAGGTTCATTTTCAGAAATGTGGCATTTTTTACAGTGTTGAGATATCATTTTCAAATGATGATTCTGAGAGACTAGAATATCATTTTGAGAAATGGTCGAAGGTTTTTGTGCCTAACACATCATAGATCAATAAAATATCTCGGTTTTCATACAGGTGTCACATATTGGAAGAATTGAATCCATCTCCGAGCCCTAATTGTCGGATCTCATATTTTCCTGTTTTGACACATGTTTGTAAAATGCAGATCTGGGGCCAATGGAAATGGATCTAAGGGAACTGAGAGAGGTTTTTGCTCAAAACAAAAATATGCACAAAATCCTCTTTCTGTTTATACACAACTATCACAATTCGAGAGGTATAGAACCATAACCGCAACCACATTTTTCAGTAATTTGGTCTGTTTTCTAATGGCAGAAAGTTTCTAAAATTGATGGTAATTGTTGTTGTCTTTTGGGAGGATTTCGAACTCAATACCTACATGAGATAACTTTTCATTTCCAGAGGGATTTTTTTGTAATTCAAATCATTTTTCAGTTATTCGAAAGGGGGGAAAAGACTTATATTATTG
>JZKD02S1972013.1:865781-878352 GCA_000966675.3 Picea glauca | reverse complement strand
GGGGGAGACACACAGGAGTAGTACTCCTGGGATGTAGCTTTCATTTTAAATTTAATAAAAGATTGCATAATCATGTTTTATCCATATCAGATATTCTTGTGATGTTGCTTGCATATTTTGTCCATTTTCTTAGTTTCAATATCACTCCATCTATCTTTTCTTCTCGATTTGTAACTATTTTGTAATAGAATTCATCTTCTATTAGATGCTCTGTTGCAGACTGGTTATAGGTTGTTTCTTGTAGAGATCAAGGTTCAGAATTCATCCTCTGCTATATGCTCTGTCCCAACCATCTTTTTCCACTAATTTATGCTTGGAAATCACTCATCGCTAAGTGCTCCTTGTGTGTTGATATGTTTTCTCTTTATTCTGCTGCCATACTTTTATAAATCTTTCTCTTTGTAATCAACTTCTACCTCGCCTCTATTCCATGGATTTTCATTGCCAAAACACTCTTATTATTTACTTGATTATTTGACTCCATACCCAATGGACTACCTCCCGGTCCAATCCATCAGCCCTAAAAACCTCAAAATTGTTTGTTACCCACAGATCTACCATTGTTAAGATTATTGGATATCTTATCGTGACATATATCCGAGAGATCCCTCTCGGGTTGGAAGGGTTATCTTCTACTCAAAAGTAGTTCGTGGTTATCTCAGAATTTACTTGCACGCAACCTAAATCAATTTCTGAGTGATAACTTATTTTTTCATTTAAAATGTGCTAAGGCTTGGCTCAATTATAGCCTAGAGTCGACTCTTGCAACAACAACACCCTAGGTATAGTGCAGTCTGTGGATATGTCATAGTCTAGACCTAGAGAAGGAGGTGACAATCGGGCATCGTCGCACCCTATGTATGATGCAGCCTGTGATGACCTTTCTTAATAGGGTTTTTGAGAAGAGAGAGCCAGTCACTTTCCTCATTGAGAAAGACTCTTTTTGGGAACATGAACACAAGTTGTTAATGGATCACTATAGTGACCAAAATAATGTGTAACATAATTCCCCCCAAAGTATGAATCTGGAACTCACGACAGCTAAAATACTTTGTAGAATGTGTGTGTCGGAAACAAAGAGCACACCAATCAGGAACCTGGAAACAGTCAAACATCAACATAATAATATACCATTGTCCAAGGTAGGCATTCCAATACTCAGATTACAAAATGTCCAGTGATTCATGGCCACTAAATATACACTTTGGATCCATTTCATTGTGAATCGACATAGCCACCAGGAATACATTGTGGATCTATGCTCTAAAATGACTCAAATTTAGACATAGCCATGAGACATACAAAGTGGATCTATGTGTCAATATAAATCATGAATACTTTTTCACAATCTAGACCAAAATGATGTGATCTAGGGTATTCAATTCTTTTGTCTCTAAGTATGAATCTAGCCATGCGATTATAGGTGTTGAAGTCAAACATGGTAGAAACCACTTGATTACCGACCAATGATGAGAACCATTAACAGATGCGAGGGAAACCACCATTGATGTCAATGACTCCCAAGGTACCCTAGTACAATCCAACGGATGTGAATAAGTGAGTTGAAGTCAAACACCTGATGGAATCTCCCAATCAAGGTTCAATGATGTGAACCCATTGTTGGAAGTGAAGAGACCTTCCATCAAGGCATGCAAGCTCTAAGGTACTAAATGATTTCTAAGTCTTATTCCTAGATAATAATTTGAAGTTGAAAGGAAAAGACTCGTCATAGGAGGGCCTAAATGTATCCCCCATCAATGACATGAAATAAATAACATATTTGAAGTATATCAGAGTATTAAGTGATTCGAAATTTACACAGGGAAGGCCGACATGGTAGAAAATTTATAACTGCAGGTGGCTGACTCAATAGAAATCTTATTAAGGTTGGAATTTTCTTGAACATATGAATGAAATGAAAATTGTCTTGTTAGCATTGACTCAAGGAGGACCCAACATGTGAATTTGTGGATGGTCAAACGAGAGACAAATGGATTTCCCAACCTGGATACAATGATGAAGGGGGGTGTCATGTTCAAGAGTGACTATCACTGCCACTAACACAAATACAAAGACACATTCATTTCCCAATTCCCCCCCCCCCACCATTTCTGGCGAGTACCTCTTTATTTTTACGCAATCTTGAGGAGGATAACATATGCTTGTTGATGTAAGCTCATCCTTCAGACGAGTCCCTTGGAGTATATTTAACGAACCCTAAGAAGGAGTGGTTCAGTCCCATATGGGTCTTTCGATGTTTTTTTAATGAGTCTAAAGAGAGAAAACTCATGGGTTTTTCATGTTTAGAGATTCTGAAAAACACTTAAAGAGAACTTCACAACGTCCTTTTTCGTAAGTTAATATGACGAGACCGAAAAAGTGTTAACCCACCGCTCATCAAATGTTTTCTTCAAATACTTTTACGAGTGTGAAAAGAACAAGGTCGCTTGACAATCTTTTCGTTTTTATGGAGCGTGAAAACAACTTAAAGGATACTCCATAAGCTTCGTTTTTTGTGTCACCATTACGAGTTCGAAAAAATGACAAAAGACTACTCGATTACATTCTCATGGTTTTACTAGCGTGAGAAACAATCAAGACTTGCTTAGAGTTTTTCCTGAAAAACCCTAAAAGGATATGTGACAAATGTATATATTAAAAAAAAAATGGATCCTTGTTTCAACGTTTCACTCCTAGACTTCTTATCTGCGAAAATAAACCACTTGTAGAGTTGTTAGGACTTTAGGGTTTAGATAAAATAATATAAAATACAAATGAGAGAGTAAAAAATCAATAAAAATGGGTAAAAACCACATTTCACTATTTCATTTGTCATTTCACCCAAACCTCCCTTTTTACCTCGATTTTCAACTGCGGATTGTAGAGAGCATGGCTGATCATTCGATGAATCATCTCCATAGGAAAAGTAATCTTCATTTCCTTCAACTTTCCATGGATTAATTTTTTTTTTCATTGGTTAAAAATAGACTTTTGGGTTAACGTTTTGGGTGTACCCATGCGTGAAGGTCATTGCAGGTGCCCTATATCAGGCCCTGTGACGATCTAGGATCGCCATAGGCAACTCTATGTCCATCTTGCGATGACGTCGCACTGTGAAAATGCCCAGTCGTGTGACGTGCGCAACCCCAAATTTTTTTAAAGATGAATTTGCCAATAAAAATTCTCTAGGGAATAAAATTATGATGCTAATCTCCTTTTATCGTTCCTTGGTAGGTCTTCCACGGTCAAAATGTTGGAATGGCATGAAAGTGAGCACGAGGAGGAAGACTATGTAACATCCCCGGCCACCCATGGCCAGGACACACTACACGAGGGAACACTTTCGTTCTCTCATTGTGGAACATACTGTAACATACCCAGTATTCAACTGAGCTATGCCACATAAATTTTCTCTTCAAACGGCATGCAATTATAACATATACATACAACACTCTTACGGAAGATTTACATCTAAATGTAAACAAACAATTACATTCTTTAAATACACGATTTCGTACTGAAATAAAAGTAAACATAGACATGAAACATATACACGAAAATACCCATAAACATGCAAACAGTTATAATCACACATATGATAAACCGTAACATAAGCACGTAAATAACAATGAAGAATGTAAATTTGTCACACGATTTGTACTTATCTTGGAAATATTGTCACCAACTGTGTGAAGACCTTCCACGAACCTCCCAGGCTTAGAATACACTCTTCATCACTCTCAACAATGAGTAACCCCTGAGCTGGGACTAAACTCCACTTGGGTAAAGGGATTCCTAACTAGGCTAAAGGCTCATAGACAACAGGAAAGACTCTATCTCAAGTGATCACTTAGCTAATAGCCTACAACCTCTCATTCCCCACATGCCTATCCCACCCAAGGAAGTGTGCCCCTTCTCTGCTCAACAGTCCTTCGACTGCCCCACTTCCATTCCAGGGCTTTAACAACAGGATGGACAGTAAGTATCAGAGAACTGTAGTTGTAGTTTAGCACCTTCATGAAATCAATTCCCAACAATTCTCTCACTCAGAGAATTTCTCATGGGCCTCACAACTCGCCTCTTCAAATTCCCACGGGCCTGACAACCTGCCTCTTCAATTTCCCACGGGCCTAACAACCCACTTCCTCAATCCCGCTCCCAAGCTAACCAGGTAAACCAACATGAAATGGTTATGGAAATAGGCTCAGACACAGTGAAATGAATGTCTGAAGGATAACTGACTACGTGAGTGAAATGGTCATGGAATCATTGACTGGATGACTGAATGATGGAAGGAATCATGGGAGAGATGATTGTAAGAATGATGGAGAAAAAGTGTGAAAATGAACTAAGTCCCCATGATATGTATGCATGTCCCCAACTTGACACTTGTCATGCTGGAAGCTACTTTAGTCCACTTGTCCCCAACTTTAGAACTTAGGATAAAATAATTATCCATACTTTATGTTTTAAGAAATATTAATATAATATTCCTTTTTGGATTAATCTCTCTAGCTTAGCCATTTCCCTTAAATTTTGGCCCTCCCTTTCCATAACTAGTGGAGTTCAGTCCCCCATCTCTTTTATCATGGTCGGTCTGTGTGCAACGATGTATTTATATTAATCATGAGACATATACAAAATAGGTGCACTGGCGTTTAACATCTAGGCGATCTGGCCTAATTCCAAAACATAAGCATCCCAACTTATAATAACTAGCTCACCAGCCTATAACACATATCATATACATAAGGCTTGCTGACCTCCATACTGCACGCACTTTAGTTACTGCATGCGGTATCTGGGAATGTGCACACTACATCATTTTACTGCGCAGTACATGCACGCACTATGGCATGAAAGGTGCATTACAAAATGATGTAAAAACATCTCACCAACTTAAGTACACTTACAATACATTTACAATTTAGTTCAACCGAGGGATATTACAATCCCTTCCCCTTATTTATGCACTATCCTCGGTGCATCATATACCCACATACAAAAAAAAATTCAAAAAAACTCAAAAAGATGTGGGTATTTTGTCCGCATTGCATCCTCATGCTCCCAAGTAGCGTCCTCGGGACTGTACTAGGTCCATTGGACCTTTACAAGCCCTATGGCTCGATTCCATATTTGCTTGATTTTCCAGTCGAGAATGCGCACCGGATGCACTTGAAAAGCGCCTTCTTGCTCCACCTGAATCACATTCCAATCAATAACATGATTAGCATCAATTATACATTTATTTAGCAATGATACATGGAATACATTATGAACAGACATAGATGCAGGCAATGCAATCATATAAGCAACTGGACCAATCCTCTCTAGGATTTCAAATGGCCCACAAAATCTGGCTTCCAACTTGGCACAGCTTCCCATCTTCATGGAGCTCTTGTTAGCTTTCACCTTCAGGAAAACATGATCACCCACTTTGAACTCTCTGTGAGTTCTGTTCTTATCGGCATAATTTTTTTGCCTGTCTTGGGAAGATTTTAAATTCTTCTTAATTTTTATCATTTGGTCCTCCATCTCCTTGAGAAACTCTGGCCCAACTACTGTCCTATCAGCTGGATTATCCCAACTCACTGGGGTATTTCACTTTCTACCGTAAAGTGCTTCAAATGGGCTCATCTTCAACGATGCCTGATACCCATTGTTGTAAGCGAATTATACCAAGTGCAGGTCATCCTCCCATTTCGATGGTTTGTCCATCACATACATTCTCACTATGTCTTATATCACTCTATTCACCCTCTCTGTCTGTCCATCAGACTCAGGATGACAAGTTATACTAAAGTTCAGATTCATTCTGAATCCTTTGAACAATCCTTTCCATAAATTTGAGGTGAATTTTGGGTCTCTGTCGGACACAATTGTTTTAGGAATTCCGTGCAATCGTGCCACTTCCTTCATGAAAATATCAACAATATTTTCTTCCTTGTGAGTAGTTTTCAGTGGAATAAAATGGGCATATTTTGTAATCTTGTCCACCACCACCATGATTGAATCATGTAGCTTGCCTGTTCTGGGAAATCCTGTAATAAAATCCATTGTCACCACTTCCCACTTCCATTCAAGAATGGGCAAAGGTTGCAGCAACCCTGCTGGGTGCATATGCTCAGCTTTAACTTTATGGAATTCCATACATATAGCGATGTATTCAATGATCTCTATCTTCATACCTGGCCAAAAGTAATGGCTCTTGACCACTGCCATAGTTTTCTGATATCCAGTGTGCCATGCATAAGGGACATTATGCATTTTGTGCAAAATCATACGTTTCAAGTCCTGGACATTTGGAACAAAAAATTTATTCTTGTGCAACAGTATTCCATGTATTCCCAAATTATAATTATCCACCTTTTGTGGCATCTTACCCTGTTGTAGATTTGCTACCAATTCTCTGTATTGCAGATCTGTATTTCTAGCCTCCATAATTTTTCTCTTAATATCAGTCTAATACATGCTAATGCTTGTAGCATGTAGTTCATGCACCCTCCTTATGAGTTCATCAACCACTTTATTCTCTTTCCCCTTGATATGCTTTATATCAAAGTCATATTTTCTTATAAATTCTAACCATCTGTTTTTCCTAACAATTAGATTTGGCTGATCAAATAAATATTTCAGACCATTGTGGTCTGTTCTTAGCTCAAACCTCTTCCCCATGAGGTAGTGTCTCCATTTCCTCAAGGCATGCAGTATGGCTGCCAACTCCAAATCATGAGTGACATAGTTTCTTTCATTCTCCTTCAATTTCCTTGATTCATAACATATAACAAACCCATTTTGAGTGAGGACTCCACCAAGTCCTTCATTACATGCATCTGTGCATATAATGAAATATTCATTTGGGTCTGCAATCCTTAGTATTGGAGCACTTGTCAATAATTGTTTCAAGTGTTGGAAACTCTTTTCGCAATCCAGTTTCCACTGAAACTTCACACCCTTTCTTTGCAAGGAAGTGATTGGGTGTGCAATCTTTGAGAATCCTTCAATAAATCTTCTATAGTATCCTACAAAACCCATGAATGATCTTACCTCTGTCACATTCTTTGGCGCTGACCATTCTCTAATGGCTTCTATCTTTTCAGGATCCACTGCTATCCCATCCTTTGAAATGATATGCCCCAAATAATGAATTTGTTTCTGATAAAATGAGAACTTGCTCAATTTGGCATACAACTGATGCTCCCTTAATGCTTGCAACACCATACTAAAATGATGTTCATGCTCTTCCTTCGACTTAGAATATATAATAATTTCATCCAAAAATATAATGACAAATTTGTCTAAATATTCTCGGAAAACACCATTCATTAAGCACATGAAAATAGTTGGTGCATTTGACAACCCAAATGGCACCACTGTGAACTCATAATGACCATACCTTGTCCTGAAGGTGGTCTTGCTGATATATTCCTCTTTAATCCTTACTTGATGGTATCCTAATCTGAGATATAACTTGGAAAATATCTTTTCATCCTTCAATTGATCAAAGAGATCATCAATCCTTGGCAGAGGATACTTGTTCTTAACAGACACTTTATTCAACTGTATGAAGTCAATGCACAATCTTAATGTTCCATCTTTATTTTAAAAAAACAAGACTGGGGAACCCAAAGGTGACACACTTGGTCATATATACCCCTTCTTCAGAAGTTATTCAAGCTGCATTTGCAACTCCTTCAATTCTGGTGTACTCATTTTGTAAGTATTCTTTGACACTGGAGCTTCTCCAGGCATTATATTAGAGAAATCAATGTCTTTGTTTGGGGGTAGTCCTGATACTTCCTTGAACACATCTTCAAATTATTATAGGATTGCATAATCTTCCAAATTTGGCACTTTATCTTTAGGTGTCTCTTCCATATGAGTTGCAAATATTTGACACCCTTTTCTGTAACATTTCTTCAACTCCAATGCTGAAATTTCTTCGATGGTTACTACCCTAGGAATTCCCTACACTTTCCTTATTTTCCCTTCCTCATCCAATCAAGTAAATTCTTTGTTGTGATAGTCTAAGAGAGTATGATGTTGGTCCAACCAAGCCATCCCAATTTGACAGTCATAGGAACCTAAAGGCAAGATGTTCAAATCTGCCTTGGTGTTCAGTCCATTCATGTCCATGAGGCATGACTTAACCATCTCATTAACTTTTCTTCTGGCTCCTATAGCCATCTACACCAACCAAGATTTCACATGCTTGCTTCTTGGAAAATGCAAACTTTCCACCATCTTAGGATCTATGTAACTATGACTAGCTCCTGAATAAATTAAAACAACAATGGTTTGGTTGTTGATCATACCTTCCACTTCAATCATGTGGGAATGATACCCTACTTTCTTGTTTTCCATAGCTGCATAGATCCTTGGCACATTTTTTCCCATGTCCTCCACGGTTTCATCTTGCTGTACATTGTGAACAACCCTTCCTTTTTCACTTCTGTGAGGACAATATCTAAACATATGATCTCCTTTACAATCCCAACATTGAATAGGTGGTTACCTTGGCCTTTGACTCCCTGTCTCAATCATTATGGGTTCTTTAGGCGTTTTCTGTCCCTATGGATTATTTCTGAAGAATGGTGGCCTAGCTCCCTTCTTCCTTTGATCGATCTTGAATTTATTTTTGTCTTCCCAAGCCTTTTGGAAAGATGGCCTTGCTTTCTGCTGATCATATAGGCATTTAGCTCACCTTATGGTCTCTTCCAATGTCTTGGGTTCATCATACTGTATTTTTTCATTGATGAATGATGAAAATCCACTCAAATACCCTTTAATTTTGAATGTCTCATCCTTGATTAAAGAGGCATACTTCAGTAGTTTTAGAAACTTTCTCTCATATTCATATATGGTCATACTTCCAAGCTTGAGTTCAAAGAACTCTTTCATTTTCTTGTCATAGTATCTCTTATTCAAGTATTTCTTCTCAAAATACTTCTTGAATTCCCTCCAAGTAAAACTTTTCTCTTTGATGTGTTGTACCTACACAAGATGATCCCACCACATGGAGACCTTTCCCTTGAGTTGATAGATAGAAATTCTACCTTCTGCATGAGAATAATAATTATGCAATGGAAAATACTTTCTCATTCCCAACAACCATGTTTCTGCATATTCATCCTTCTTGTGATCACCATCAAATGTAGGAGGTTTGATTTTTTTCATTTCTCCTCGTAGCTCATCCACCCCAGACCTCTTATTCCTTCTTACAAGGGATGGACTTGAGTTGTTGCCTCCTCTCTTATTGGAATGCCTTGGGGAGTGATGGTGGTGTCTGCTAACACTTATTGCCTTTCTTTTCTCATCTGAAGGCTTGTGACTTCCAGATTTTCTTAAGTCACTCTCCTTGTCCAATTTCTTTTCTCTTATGTTCAATCCCTCCAATAAATTCATGTTGAAGTCATCCCACTGCTCCTTGGATCTCATAAGCCTTTCATTATCAGCCTTATGGATTTGGACATCCTTCTGCAAATTTTTAATGGTCTCTTCCATATTCATGTTTTCATTCCTTTCTTCTCCATGTCCATTGGAGTTTGTTCCTTCAATGCCCAATTGGAAATCCATCACTCTGCTCTCATCTTGCTGACTGTAATTCCCCTATGCCTCTTCCATTCCTATGGACTCTGCACTAATCTGATCTGATCTAGTTGTTGTTAATTCTGCAAAATGTACAACAATCAAAACTTATCAAGCTAACTAATTCAACAATTCATGAAAAATATGAGCCATTTTGGTTCAATATACACATCAAAATTATCTCTTTTGATTTCTTGGTGTTATCACCATGACAATTTTTAGATAAGACCCAAGTCTTGAGATACATCGGGGAGAAAGAACGTTTTCCGAAACCACTTTTTCCAAAGTCCCAATGTCACGTGATTCAATATGTCAACACCACCACTCGTGGGACGAGCGTCAGCTATTCAGATGACCCTGTTTCACTCATTCGGTACTTCACAACTGTATGATGTCAAGTGAATGCCTCCATATAATGAACTCAAAATATAATCATTTGAAATGGATTAACCATGCATGAAAAACAAATGTATTTGTACATAGGTCTATCTGTGATTCATGATTGGGACTCTATAAATACCAATTCTCAAGTATGGAGGCATCATCTTATCCATAAATGGAGTAATCTTCAAATTTGTTCGACCTTATGATCTCTAGAAAAACATTTCGGTGTCCACGAAATTGAGGTACATGGACAAATCTACGTCTAGTGAGACTGGTTCTTTTGGAAACATGGTAATTTTACCTACAGGTAAGGAGGGTAAGGTAATTGCGCAGATAATAGCGACTAAATTTCACATAGAACCTGTCACATACTCGAAAATGGAAATCAGGTGGAATCCTATTATGAGGGATCTAGTCATCAACAAGGGAGTTGTTAAGAAGAAACATAGCAAGTGATAGAAGAAAGAAACCATAGCTGAAATGGCTGAAAGTGTTGGAGACGATCAACCGGTCTGGTTAGATACTTTAAAGGAGGAGACTGCTAAGCTGAAATGAGTCCTCAAATAAAAGTAGATTTCAACAATTTTTGGTCAGATGGTAGCAGAGGTAAGGGCTTCAGAGATGATAGGCTTCAGTGATTAAAATGATTATATAAATGCAGAAGCAGATTTTGGACTGTTTATTACAAGATTCTAACTAGTGG
This sequence comes from Picea glauca, assembly GCA_000966675.3. Lineage (NCBI taxonomy): Eukaryota > Viridiplantae > Streptophyta > Pinopsida > Pinales > Pinaceae > Picea > Picea glauca. Next base: position 867,677 of record JZKD02S1972013.1, on the reverse strand, counting down.
TGATATGAGTCTTGTTTTCTTTCATAGTATGCTTTTCTTGTAATCTTATATTTCACTTCCATCTCTCAAAATCGGAGGAATATAAAACTCATAATTCATTTCTGAGATGTTCTCGGCTTAGCAACCTAGACTATATTTATTTCTTCTCAAACCAACTATGAATTCATTTTAAATAATGCTTCGATGCAATTGTGTGTTTCTTTTTCCTCTAATACCATGAAAATTTTCTATTAAAATCAGACTCATCACCTTCCAAATGACTTCGGGCGCACAAAACTTCAACCTGTACACCCATATTTATCGTGCACAAAAACACCACAAGCTAAATCATGCTTCTGTGCACCTATATCCACTATGCATTTCTTCTCTGTCGCGCTAATAACTTGTGTTCACTACTTTTGCATTGTGCCCCAATATCCACTATGCATAGCTTGGGTATCACACATTGATATCCAACATGCATTTCTCCCTATGCATTGCACCATGACGAAGTTTGATATGCCCCCACTACGCACAATAATCTACGTGCACTATTGCTACACTATCACGAGATAAATTAAACTCATACTGTGCACAAACCAACCAAACTCCTCTATGTTTTTCAATGTTGCACAGACCACGTGCACATTACTATGTGTGTGCTCACCGCACAATGCTAAATTCAGTGTGCGTATCTGCATAGAATATTCTTTCGCACAACACCACAATTTACTGCGCACACCTACACGCCAACATTTTCCGCGCGGTGCCAAAATTTTCCATGGACGCTTTGTGACTTGAAGTTTGGTCACTTCGAAATTCATCTTTTGTGAATATTTGCTTCAACTGAACCTTTCTAGCCCATCCAGGCTCAGTGTTGGAAGTAAAGATTTGATACCATATTGTAACGTCCCCGTCCATCCATGGATGAGCCACGCTACACGAGGGAACACTTTCGTTCTCTCACTGCAGAACATACTCTAACATACCCAATATTTAACTGAGCTATGCCACATAAATTTTCTCTTCAAACTGCATGCAATTATAACATATACATGCAACACTCTTGAGAAATCTTTAAATATAAATGTAAACAAACAATCACATTCTGTAAATATATGATTTCATACTGAAATAACAGTAAACACAGACATGTATCATATACAGAGAAATATCCATAAACATATAGACAGTTATAATCACACATATGATAAACTGTAACAAAAGAACGTAAATAAAAATGCAACATGTAAATTTGTCACACGATTGGTACTTATCTTGGAAATATTGTCACCAAATGCATGCAGACCATCCACGAACCTCCCAAGCTTAGACTACACTATTCATCACTCTCAACAGTGAGTCACCCCGAAGTTGGGACTAAACTCCACCTGGGTAAAGGGATTCCTAACCAGGCTAAAGGCTCATAGACAATAGGAAAGACTTTGTCTCAGGTGCTCACTCAACTAACAACCTACAACCTCTCATTCCCCACATGCCTGTCCCACCCAAGGAAGTGTGCCCCTTCTCTGCTCAGTCCTTCGACTGCCCCACTTCCCTTCCAGAGCTTCAGCAACAGGATAGAAAAGAAGTCTCAGAGAATTGTGGTTGCAGTTTAGCACCTTCAGGAAATCAATTCCCAACAATTCTCTTGCTCAGAGAATGACTCACGGGCCTGACAACCCGCCTCTTCAATTTCCCATGGGACTGACAACCCGCTTCTTCAATCCCGCTCCAAAGCTAACCAGGTACACCAATAGGAAATGTGTTAAGCCCTAATATTGGTCATCACCCCTTAATTTGGTCATATTATATTAGTAATGTTATTTTATTTATGTCGGCTTTAGGCCATTAGTTGTAATTATACCTCCTAGTCTCCTATATATACCAAGGAGACATTTTCATTTTGAATCATCT
>JZKD02S1972013.1:834690-848174 GCA_000966675.3 Picea glauca | reverse complement strand
CTTAGATAGATTCGAAAGAAATTCAGTGTCCATGATAAGCACTTTTCTGTCTAGGGTTAAGGTCAAGCCTTAGAGGTCGATCTACTTGTCCGCAGGAAGATTTTCCTACAACAATCCACTCCTACCATTCATATCCTTAGCGATGATTCTGAACCAGACAACTCTCCCTGCCCCATCACTGAGGAAAAACCCCCACGTAAATCAAAGAAAATTCCTCCTTTTCCCTCCTTTTTACAAAGAAAATGAACAAGGACCTCAACAAGAGCAGCCACTACTGCCACTGCCCTAAACCCCCAACCCATATGGCTAAAACCCCGTACACCTCCACCCTCCCAAACTCTGGAATTTTTACCTATTCCACCCATGGGCACTGAAACACAAGAACCAGAGGCCCAGTGTACTGCGACATCATCCTTTTCAAATCAAGTAGCTGAAACACAAGAACTAGCTACTCATCCAGTAGCTGAAACACAAGAACCAGCTACTCATCCAGTAGTTGAAACACAAGAACCAACTACTCATTTAGTAGCTGAAACACAAGAACTAGCTACTCATTCAGTAGTTGAAACACAAGAACCAGCTATAGCTGTTACACAAGAACCAACTACAGCTGAAACACAAGAACCAGTTGCTGATATTGTTACCGAAATACAAGAATCATATACCCAGGGTGCCGCAATACTACTTTCTCTACATCAAGAAGCTGAAATACAAGAATCAGCTATCGATCCTGTAGCTGCTCCAAAAGAACCAGCTAGTGCAGTTGTGACTGTTACACAAGAACTAGTCACCCTTCTTAATATACCCTTGAAATATCAACAACCAGAACCAACAATGGCCTCTATATTACAAGAAAATGAGTTCCTAAGTTCTGAACTAGAATCCTACAAGCAAGAGCTAGTCATGGTAAAGGAAGCCTACGAGAAGGAACTTAAATTGTACACCCTAGCTCGCATAGCGACCATGATAGAGAAAAATACAAAAAAGAATCAGTGTAGAGAGTATATGTGCAGTCAATGTGGGGACATCTATTATCAAGCAGGCTACAAAGTGACTCAAATTCCAATGCCTAGAGATTCCCCTGCACCTACGACTTTTGCAGTCAAAGAAGAAAACCTTGTTGTTACACAAGAACCAGCAGGACCTTCCAAAATTCAAAATGAACCCTGGCCTACAACAATTGCCACATTTGAAGCCCCTGTTTTTGTTAATAAAGCTGTACAAACACTTCCTATTAATGAATTTTCCCCTCCTAGCTAGATCAATACCCATACTCTTGTGGAACAAGCCACTCAGACCCTACCTCAGCATATCACTTGCGATGCTGAAACACAAACTAAACCATGGGATGAGCAGTCAATAATGGACAAATGGAAAAAAGAGTCTGTTGTTACACAGGACAAAAGCCTGCAGGAGCACAGACTACTCTGGCTAAACCACATCTATTCAAACTGATAAGATTTGGAGCAAATACGCTAAGAATCTTGTGCCCATAAGAAGTAGAATAAAGAGCTAAAAGGCAAATTGCTCCTGATGTTTGACTTGGCACAAAATTTGTTGGCTGCAAGGAAACCATCCTCCAATTACTCTCTTTTCCTCATGGAATGACTTACATTTTTTCAGATTAAATCAATCAAAGAAGGTAGACCCCATGCACTATTAAATCCAACATATTTTGTTAGAACCTTTGCAGAAGCCTCTACTATGGATCAACACCTCCTCTGTGAAGTATATCTTCATAATGAGGCCATCCCTGAGAACTGGCAGCTTAACCGTAACCCTCTTGTCGGTGATATCCAGATTTGGGCACTCACCTCCTTCCTTAACAATCAGATTACATGGCAGAATGACTTCCTAGCTGCCAACCATAACAAGGATAATTGTCTTCTCCAGATATGGCCAGAAACACAGAACACTGCCACCTTTGTTGCAGAGTATTATCAGTTTTTGAAGAAACCAAGGATGATTCAATATATTTGGCAACTACATACAACAATACTTTAGGATTTTCAACAATTCATTAAATCCACAAAGATCGTTTCCCTACAATCAAATAACATGTTTTGGCAACAATCTGATGAGAAAAGACAGGAACACAATCCCTTTAGTCCCACCAATCTTGAGACAACAATCTCCCAGGTACCTAGCTACATCAAATGTGTTCAGCAATGTGTTGAAAGTTGGATAGGTTATCAGTTTCATTTTCCTATTCTATGGATGCCAACAGAGAAATATCAAGTTCATCATAAGTTTCCCAAGAAGGCTGAAACAACAGCTTGGCAAAGGCTACAATGCGTTCAAGGATTCAGAGCTCCAACAGACAACACTTTCCGCAGTTACTGCTTAAGTAACTTGCACGCTCAGAGTCGGTATTTAGATTCTGATTCTGATTGATGTTGCGTGAGGATATGCAACCTTTTAAGTTGGGGGGGATGTTAGGACCCTATAATGTACCTTTTTGTTCACACTTTTTGCTACCATTACATCCTTTTTCCACTCACATTTAAGCTTACATTATCACCTTACCCTATCTTTCCAAAGGTATATAACRTCTCTTCTCTTTGYTATATGTTTAATTTGTTTTACATATAATTTTACATTACTCTCATACTTAACCATCGATCAGAAATATATAAGTGTTGAAACAGTTCGAACTGCAGATTATTGTTGTTGTTTGAAGGCTCGTTGCTAAAACAGTCAAAAGCACGCAAACCCCATGGCTGAAACAATATGTGGTCTGTGATACTGAAACAACAATTCACACAACAGAAAGAAGAATTTGTTACACTAACCACAACAGCCGCACCTTGAGCCAGAATTAACCATCGCTGCTTCTTGAGACCACGTTGCTGAAACAGTCAGAACGCAAATCCCATTGTTGAAACAACCCATGATTTGCGATGCTGAAACAATATACAACAACAGTAACAAGAAGATAAATAAAGAAGTTGTTACACCAGCTGCAACAGTTACACCTCACCCAGCACCATTTCAACTATTGTAATAGCATTCTGTTATGGGAGACCAAGATATCCTATACCAGTATAGAAAATTAGATCCAACTAAGAATAGGATTTGTATGTGCACATGTAATTTGATGATCAATTGTATCGAGGGGATTATCCTCTTTAAATAAGGGGAAATTATCATTAAGGGGGGATCCTTCTTGGCTAAGAAAGGAATTACAGAGAAGGATGTGTTCACTTCAGACATTGTAACATGATACAGTTGACAGATGAATAAAAGATTATTCTGAGCATTCCTTCCTAGTTCCTTTTGTTTCTGGGGAATCTTGTGAGAAGGGAGGGACCACCTTCTTCACAAGATTCACCCATTAGTTATGTAGTGTGTTAGTATTATTTATGTTCACGCCTTGATTAAATTTTGTTTTGTTGAAACTCTACTTTATTGAACTCTGTTTTGGTGAAACTCTGCTTTACTGATTGTTACATTGTTTTCATATAATTCATGCTTGGGTAACTGTTAATCATTCTGATTGGTAATTATGTTTGATGAATTTATGAAAGTGTGATAATCAAAGATGGGTGCTGAATATTCCTTCTTGGGGAATAGGGTCATGTTCTCTGTTAAGAGATAATTAGCCTTCAGTGCATGTCAATCATTTTGATTAGTAATGAGTTCATGAAAGTGTGATAGTCGGAAACAGGTGCTGAAGATTGCTACTTGGGGAATAAGGTCATGTTCTTTGTTACAGAATAGTTGGTCTTTCCTTTTGCAGTATCTTGAAAGATTTCTTTCCTAGGTTGTTATTTCTTAATGTAATCTAGGATTCTTTGGATAATTATTTCTTTAAACTTTGGAATCTGCAATAGGTAGGTTGTTTTTCTGTAATTCAAAGTAGAACTTCAGTTTGTTCAAGGCAAGATGTGATTAATGTACTTTTACTACAAATCTAGATTGCTTTTGAGATTGAGCATATACAGTGTGTGATTTCCTTTGAAATAAAAGACTTCCTTGGGTTGAAAATTTATGTACACTTGATTGTTTAGTTAATAAGCAATTACAGTGACCAACAATCATGTCGATGGTAGTATAGCCAAAGAAGTTAGGTGATTTTTGGATTTGTGTATACTTGTGGAGCCTAAATGTCACTTGAATGAACAATCCATTCCCTACCCCATTTATGGATGAAGTCTTGGAGAATCGGGGTGGGCGTGAAGCTTACTCATTCATGGATGGCTTCTCAAGCTACCACTAGCTCTACATTGTGGAGGAAGATAGAGCCAAGACAACATTTGTGACAGAGTGGGGATTTTTTCATACATCGTGATTCCATTTGGCCTGAAGAATGCACCTAAGGTTTTCTCTAGGATCATAATCATGGATTTTAAAGAATTCATACACAAGTTCTTGGAAGTGTATTTAGATTATTAGACGATGTTCATCTTTCTCAAAGAGCATATATAAGCATTGCGGTTGATGATGGACAGATGCAGGCAGCTACACATATCTTTAAATCTTAAAAAGTGTCTCTTATGTACACCTTTTGGGACTCTATTGGGACATGTCATGTGCAAGGAATTATTGCTAGTTGATCAGGAAAAGATTGCAATGATTGTGGATATGTTGGACCCAACCATCGTTAAAGAGATGCATGCAACCTTGGGCCATACTAGGTATTAAAGAAGATTCATTCTGAACTTTGAAAAAATTGTTGCATCATTAGGGAAACTATTGTGCAAGGACACTAAGTATGTCTAGACACATGAATGCCAGGAGGTGCTAGATGGGCTTAAGGAAAAATTAATTATTGTTTCAATCCTCATATTTCCATAATAGGCCAAGATATTCCATGTACATGTGGATGCTTCATCCATTGCACTTAGCACAATACATGCACAATCGTGAAAATGAAGCATGGATCATCTAATCTACTTCGCCAGTAGAAATATTTTAGATTATGAAAGGAAATATACAGCCACAAAGTGCGAAGGAATGGCGATGGTCTACGACTTGAAAATTTTCAAACTCTACTTACTTGAAACTCTCTTTAATTTCTTCATAGACCATTCAACACTCAAATATCTGGTGAATAAGCCAGTGTTGGAGGGGAGGATATGTCGATGGTTGATAATCTTCTAGGAATTTGAATTTGAAGTGGTGGTCAAACCTGACAGACAAAATGTTGGACCCAATCATATCTCAAGGATAGATTTAGGGGAAAATGAAGGCATTCTAGATGAAGAGCTACTCGACACACAACTCTCTAGGTTTGAAGTAGTGCAAGATCAATTCATGCAAATTGCAGCATATCTTACAACACGTAAGGCGTTGGAGGAGTATAAACATGCACAACATCGACAATTGGTTACCCTAAGCGTTGATCCCTAGTTCATTGCAAGACATTTATACAAAAATGGACTCTATGGTATCCTGCGTTGATGCATGTTGGAGAAAGAAAATGACATGGAATTATACGAGGTGCACAAAGGCATTACTAGTGGAAATAATACAGGGAAGGAAACTATGTGAAAACCATTGTGCACTGGGTTGTGGTGGTCATCATTGTTTGAAGAAAAGAAGGATTATTTCAAGTGCTACGATGTTTTCCAATGTATCAGGAAATCATCAAGATGATATGAACTACCACTCTTTTTTATCACAATGCTAGATCCATTAGAAAAGTGGTTGGTTGGATTGTGTGTGCCAATCAATCTCCCCACGTATCAAACAAGTGTTCAATATGTCATCATTTCGATAGAATATTTGACCCAATGGTCATAAGCTATGTCGGTTAAGAATTGTACTATGGATACTATCACGCGATTCATTGTTTAGAATATTATCACTAGTTTTGGCTACCTGAATATACTAATGAGCAGAGCACACACTTCTTGAATGACAAAATCCATGTGCTGACTCAAAAATTCAAGATCCATCATCGAAAGAGTACACTATATCATCCACAGGCCAACGGTACTATAGAGGAATTCAAAAAAATACTCAAGCATGTGTCAACTAAGGTATGAAATGCGCAAAAAAATGATTGGGACTGAAGGGATCCAATGATATTGTGAGAATATAGGACAACTTTCAAAAGATTGACCAGACATATTCCATTCAGGTTAGTATATAGGAAGGAAGCAGTGATGTCATTAGATTTTGTGGTACTGAGCCTCAGGATTGCAGTTGTGATAGAAATTTTAGATGATCAATCACTACAACGATGATTGAACAAGTTGTTTTAATTGGAAGAGGACCAATTCATTGTAGGACACAACTAGATGGTTGAGAAACAACGAAAGAATGCCTAGCATGATCACAAAATTTGGCACAAGATTATACAATCGAGATCATTGGTATTACTCTACGACAACAAGTTCCTAAAGAACCTTGGTAAGCTTTGGATGTGTTGGTTAGTACCCTTTAGGATTGTGTACACTGGCAAGGCTAGAGCAACAAAGTTGGTGACGCTTAACGATTGTCCATTAAAGGGATTGATACAAGGTAGTAGGTTGAAGGCATAGTATGGCCCATAGGGGTCGAAGGCACCATGAAATCATGAAGTTTTAGTGTTAGGGTAGATTATGCAGCAAGTTAAACCACCTTTTGATCAATGTATGCAACAAATAAAAGTGTATTAAGATGGTTGTAACAAACTTTTACAACAACAAGGTTGCAATCAAATTAGCTCAAATTAGTGTTAGTAAATTTAGTAGATAGCCTGAGAGATTGAGAATAAAGAGTTTGTTGATCACTTTCACCACAAGAGAGTTTTAAAGATTAGTTCCTTAGGGATATCGGTTCTTTACAACAACAAACAAAACTAGTCTTGGAACTTAATATAGATGAGACCAAGAGGTAGGAAGCAATCTCTAAGGTGCTGTCACATTAGGGCCCTAGAGATTGAATCTTGAGGAGGAGAATTTCTAGTGTGAAATCAATTTTGGGCCCTAGAAACCTTTTCTCCATTCTTGTAGCTTCATCTAGGTCAAAAATCAAGAGTCTAGGGATAAAATCCTAAAGTGACAACACTTTATGGAATTATGAGTCTAACCCTAGGTAGGATTTCCTTCACAAATTTATGGATGAAATTAACCTTGTGAGAGGAGGAAGCATGTTGAGGGGGCCTTTTAGGACCTAATAGTCATCACATATATGATTATATGTAATAAGTGGATAAAGCTAAGTAAATTTTTGTAACAAATGGTAAATGTAACTAAACAAAGGATTAGTTGGAATGGGTGCAATCATCCCAACTATTTACCCATTTTATAAATAACCCTAAAGGAGGAATAGGAGAGTGGATGGTTAACCTTCCCAAATATTTCTCCTCTTTCTTGGTTATGTGTGTGTATTGATGTAGACTCTTCTTGAATGTCTGCCTAATTTCTAAGACTACAACACTTTGGTTCCATTTTCGTGTGACTTGAACCGAGACAAGTAAGAAGATCTTATATTTAATGGAAGATTTGTTGACGATGCTCGTAAAATGATTGTTGATGATTGATTGTTTCTTGTGGATGGAGAGATAAGAAGAGAACCTGAAAGTATGGAGACGTCAAGGTTGCTCATGGATGCTAGTGTTGCTTGTTGATTGCTTAGATCTACACACAAATTATTTTCGGAAAATATATTTGTTGGACAACTGAGAGGGGGGGGTGAATCAGTTGTTTCCGTGCTTAAACAATTATGATTATTTTAAAATCTTTGCAAGGAACTTAATGACAATCACAATAATGTAGGGAGGTAAGAAATAGAACATTCGACATCAGTCACACATATGAAATATATATAGACAGATATTTACTGAGGAAACCCATAAAGAGTAAAAACCTCATCTTCTTCTTGGTATGATAAGTAATCTTTACATTCTGTACATTATCATACATATGAGCTCCAACTAATTGTGAGGCTACAAACTCTATTTTGCAAGTCGCAACTTGCTAAGAGCACCAACTCTCTATTTTCTCTAGCACCTACTAGAAGGAAGCACCAACTCCCTGGTTTCTCTAGCACCCACTAGAAGTAAGCACCAACTCCCTGGTTTCTCTAGCACCCACTAGAAGGAAGAACCAACTCCCTGGTTTCTATAGCACCCACTAGAAGAAAGAAACAACTCCCTAAGTGTTCCAGCACCAACTTCCAGTCATACAGGCACGAACCTGTAAAACAGAGAACAACAGTTATCCCTTGGACCACCCTACCACCCTAGTTTCTCTGGCTGCAACCAGATGGAAGCTACAACTCCCTGTGTTCAAGAACCCACTTGAACCTCTAAGGAAAACAATCCTCCCTAGCACCTCCCTACCACCCTGAAATATAAAGTTTTCTAAATATAAATTTATCACAGTGATACAATATTTATCAATGGCTTATCGGTCTCATCATTGCTCTGCTACATTGCTCTTCTCTACCTACATTAGTGTCTTCCTGCACGCTTTCCTTACGCTTTATGTTCTTATACCTTTTATGCTCTATGCACCATGTCCCTTCTATGCACCATTCATCTTCTATGCATTTCAGCTGCTACACTCTGCCTCCTTCTACACACCTGAATCACTCTCAACAACACCCAATCTCTTCTCTGTTTTGCGTTTTTATTCTCTCTGTGCATCTTCTACATCCTCTATTCAAAATGCTTCTTCATGCTATCCCCATGTCGAGAGCTCTGCCTGATCATCATTGCAAGTCTTCATCTTCTCTGGTAGTTAAACCCATGCGTCCATCATCACTGGGTGTTATGTCGAGATTCCTTAGCCTCTCCAACAGTCGAGACTCTTCATCTTCTCTGTCATAGTCGAGCTCATTCCCTCTGTTGCAGTTCTAGGCTCCAACAGTATTACATCTATCAATAGCCTCTATGAGCAGTCTTCATGCCACTGGAAGATGCCTCAATACTCTTCATCTTCTCTAGTGATCACCCTGAAGTCTCTTCAATTCCTCTGGCCGAAACCATCAGTCGTTTCTAGTAGTTACACTGTGAACCTCCAAGAAAACGCATCATCAACTGAATCGCCAACTGTCCAAGAGTCATGATTCATTTCTTCTAATTGAATCGTAACTGATTGATTAACTGTGAAGAGAAATAATAGCCCTCCAATCAGATTTCCAAGTATCCAACACCGTTGGATTACAAGCACAGGGTCTCGCATTGATTTCGTCATTTTGCATTTTGGAATTTTGGCATTTTGGCATTCCTTTGGTGAAGAGTCTCGACTCTTCATGTTATGATCGTCGAAAGGGAGATTATCTTGGTGCTAGATTCTCCCTCTCACATGACCACTGATGGTGACCACATCCTACACCAAACGGTGTTTTTTGCAATTTCGCATTTCGTGATTTCGCATGCCGCGAATTCCTATTGCGAGGCATATCGACTCTCCAAGTTGTGATCCCTTAAATGGAGCTAGATCAATGGTCCATGAGACTTCATAATCTGATCCTTTCTTTTCTTAATCAAACAGCTGATGATATTTTGATGTTTTTCCCTTTGTGTCATCGTGACTCCAACATTATAAAATTCATGATCACAAAATCTCTGAAGTGATCAGACGGTTCACATAACCCATTGAGATGGAAGGTTGATAGGATTTCAGAGTTTTGCCTTTCAGGTTTTCGAGACTCACAATAGTCCCTTTCGGCATTTCGGGGTTCGATACTTCATGATGGTGGAGTTTTTGCTTGCTATTGAAAACCCCAAAATAGAAAGTTTTGATGTGACGTAAACTTGCTGATGTCACATGTGGATTGACATGTGTCGAATAGTTTCCACGTGTCACTCTGATTCGTGACTTACATGTGCCTGAAATGTTGAATCAACTTGAAACTTGTCATTGCCTGATTGTGCCACGTGTCCTTAGCTGACATGGTTTGCTGACGTGGTTCGTTGATGTGCTTGTTTCAGAATTTCGGGGTTCGCTACTTCAAAGGTTAAAGTTCCTTTAATCTTTGATTTCCCAGTCTGCGAAACTCCGAAATGGAATCTTTGTTGATGTGCCTATTTCGGGATTTCGAGGTTCGCTACTTCAAAGGTTAAAGTTCCTTTGATCTTTGATTTCCTGGTCTGCGAAACTCCGAAAATGGAGTCTTTGTTGATGTGCCTATTTCGGGATTTCGGGGTTCACTACTTCAAAGGTTAAAGTTCCTTTTATATTTGATTTCCCGGTCTGTGAAACTCTGAAATGGAGTATTTTTTGATGTGCCTGTTTTGGGATTTTGGCGTTTCACATTTCGCAACTTTGGTACTCCTGTGATGAAGAGTCTCAACTCTTGACTCCTCCAACTCCCGGTATCCGAAACTCCAAAATGGAGTTTAAGTCATGGTTTCACATTTCACGATTTTCTACCGTGAGTTGCTTCCTTGACTCTTGGAGTTTACTCTTCTGAATGGGATCCAATGATCACTTGTTGAAATTGCCATTGCCATGCCATTATCCCTTCGCTGCTAGTCATGATCTTTGCCATCAATGACAAACACGCATACTCTACACTATCTCTTCTAATCTTATCGAGCTTTCTCTGTTGTGTCTTCCCAAAATACTTCTGGTGCCTGCCTAGCACATTCTTCCTGTACTTAAGCCATCATCATTGTTGTACTTTCCATCAATGACAAGAATACACTACATGTAAAACATGCCAACAATATCCCCCTTTGGGATTGATGGCAACAAAGGCACCTAGACTCTTTTCTCCCCCTTTGACATCAATGTCAAAGAACACATGCTCCCCCTGAGCTGTTGCAGTATTTTTAGGAGGTATCAAATATTAAACCAACACATACTCCCCTTGAAAGGATGGAATCTCTTATTTGAGGCCTGCAGAATATTTGTATCTAAACCAGAGTCTTCTCCTTCTGATTCTTAGACCTGTTCATCTTCATCTTCTACTGTATCCTTTATAGAATACTCAAAATTTCTCACCTCTCTTATTGGGACTCCTTCATCAACCTTTTCTTGTCATAACTGGATGACTCCCCCTGTCACTGTTATCTCTCTTCTTATGACTATTTCCCCCCATTGTTCCTAAAATGTTAGCTTTCCTTGACAAGGTATTTCCTCTTGTTATCTCTACAGGATGTCATGTATATCATTTTGTAAAACAAAATGTTGTTGTTGAAGATGCTACTGTCCTACTAACACACTGCGTAATTGTAGCTCATAATTTTCAAACAACCCTTGGATCTCCCCATTGATTATCATCGATCTCTATTACTGCAATTTCATTTTTCTTCCATGATGCATACAATCCAAGGCTTTTATGACCATATTCAATCACAAGAAAAAACTGCTACAACCACTCTCATACCTGCTTTTCTTTTTCACAGATGAAGGACCTGTATCAGGTTTCTTAGGAGTACTGATTTGTTCCTTGTTGTATCCAATACCGGATTTGTCATTTGGTGATCTCTAACTATCCAAGAGCTTATCCAGGGTCATGGAGTTGTTTACAAACTTTCTTTGGGTGTTTGACTTCTCAACCTTCAAAACTTCAACTTCCATCTTATGACACGATTCTTCTTCTACTTCTTCCATGGGATAGATGCTAACTGAACATTATTTTATTGTATCCGTGTCTTCTTCTTTACTTGCAGGGGATGATTCAATATCAACATCATTAATTGTCTTTATGCCTTTATTCACCACTTGTCCTAAGTTTGCATTTACCTTACACTCTTTGGATGTGAACACCTCTTCACTGCCTCTATCACACTTTTGACTTGTACTGAGCAAATTATGTTTCAGACCATCCACAAGCAGAATGTACTGGGCATCTCCTTTTTCATTACTCAAACTCACCATCCCTCTATCCTTGATATTACCTGGTTCATCACTTTCAAGGATCACATTTCCTATTTTGCTTTTACTTATGGACAAAAGCTTATTCTTGTCTCCAGTCATGTGTTTGGAACATCCATTGTCTATATTCTCGGAGGCCTTTTGTTTTTGAGTTGAAAGTGCTAGACCACATTTTTCACTATCTTTCCTTTTCCATGTGCTGGCCTTTCTATCTAAGAACTTTATCCTTGGATCTTCTTTGTAATTCTTCAGATGGCAGTTTGCAACTTTGTGGCCAAAGTTGTGACAATTATAGAATTCAATCTCATTGTTCAATAGGTCAAAGTTATTGTTGTAGTGTTGTCTACTCATTGACTGTTTATTATTTATTGATCTCCTCAGTTGCATGTCTCTAGACTTAATTTGGCAATTTGCAATCTGTGATGGTTTGTTACTTGGCTGTATCATTCTTTGTTGTGGCAGATATTTATTCCTTGGAAATCTTAATTGCTCATGTGTAAGTCTTAAGGAACAATTTACAGCTTTGTGACCAAAATTAGAACAGTAGAAGCAATATCCATAGAAAAATTCTTTGTACATGGAAAATGGTAGCCCTCTTTGAGAAAATCGATTTCTTCCATGCTGATGATTTCCTTGAGCAGGGAGTGTATTATTTACTTGTTCTACAGATTCAGTTCTGACACCTTTTTCTTCACTCCTCCTAGGCAGATTATTATCTTCCTTTGTTTCTGCAGGTTTGTTGTCGTCATTGGTTGTAGATTTGACAACCTTGATGAAGTCTTTGTTTCTTGGATGACCACTACTTGATCCCTCTTCATAAACCAACCATGTTTTCAACTTTGGATTCCTTTGCTGATTCAGAATGGTGGCTAATCCTTTTGAGGCTTTGATACTTGACAGATTCTGATGATACAAGGCTTGAAACTTCTCCAACTTTTTCCTAGTTTTCACTACTTCTTCTTCCAGAGCTTTACATATTGCCTTCTTTTTTGATAATTATTGTTTCAAAATGTCCTCGATTTTATTTGCCTCTTCTAATTCCATTTTTAGCAGGGCAAAGTCTTCATTAGGATGTTTAGTGTCTTTCTCGAACTGTATCAACAATTGTTTTGGCTTTCTGTTCTTAATTATGAGTCTGTCAATCTCTTCCAGTGCATTGATCAACTCTCTTTCCAATTCAACCACATCTTCTTCATCATTATCATCACTTCCTGTGCTTTTATTATCATAAGCCTCTTTGGCCATAAGCATGGAGTCATTTACCTTATCTTCACAGGAAGAGTCACTATCGGTGTCTTCTGAGGAGTCATCATTGTTCACACATAAACTTTTCTTTCTATCAAATCTTTTGGATTTGTACTTCTCTTCACCTTCAGAGTTTTCATCCTTCTTCTTGTGTGGACACTTATGTGCAAAGTGACCTATCTTACCATAGTTAAAACATTTGAGGGGAAGCTTGCCTTGATATTTTCCTAATCCTTTCTTTAACCTTCTCACAAATTTTGCCTCAATATCATCTAAATCCGAATTAGTATCCTTGTCTTCTTTAAAATATGCTTCTCTAGTAATGGATTTATCTTTGTTGATTCTCATTTCATATGCAGTTAAATTTCCTAGGAGTTGATCAATAGACAGAGTTTTAAGATCATTTAGTTCTTCTATTGCAGAGACTTTTGGATTAAATTTATCAAGCAAAGATCTTAAAATCTTCTGAACTAAAATTGA
>JZKD02S1972013.1:815155-834640 GCA_000966675.3 Picea glauca | reverse complement strand
GCAAAGATCTTAAAATCTTCTGAACTAAAATTGATTCTTCAATCTTCTCACCAAGACCCTTCATGGAATTCACAAGTTCTTCAACTCTTAAAAAATACTTGCTAACTGTTTCATCCTCATTCATATTTATAAACTCGGCTTCTGCAAGTCCATTCGAGATAGCATTCATTCCCTTAGAATTAAAGCTAAATTCTAACTTATCATCCTTGGAAGCTATCACAATAGGCTTTATGTATCCAGTCTCTACTACATCCCAAACATCAACACCTAAGGCCATTAGGTATGTTCTCATTCTAACCTTCCAGAAGGCAAAATTTGTTCCATAAAACAGAGGAGGCTTAGTGGCTAAAGTCCCTTCATGACTTGTCACATTTAAGCTTACAGATATACCTTTAGATAAAAGGAACTTTCTCTGATACCAATTGTTGGACAACTGAGAGAGGGGGAGGGGGGGGGGGATGAATCAGTTGTTACAGTGCTTAAACAATTATGCTTATTTTAAACTCTTTGCAGAGAACTTAATGACAATCACAATAATGTAGGGAGGTAAGCAATAGAACATTCGACATTAGTCACACATATGAAATATATAGAGACAGATATTTCCTAAGGAAACCCATAAAGGTTAAAAACCTCTTCTTCTTCTTGGTATGATAAGTAATCTTTGCATTCTGTACATTATCATACATATGAGCTCCAACTCATTGTGAGGCTACAACCTCTGTTTTGCAGGATGCAACTTGCTGAGAGCATCAACTCTCTGTTTTCTCTAGCACCTACTAGAAGGAAGCACCAACTCTCTGGTTTCTCTAGCACCCACTAGAAGGAAGCACCAACTCCCTAGTTTCTCTAGCACCCATTAGAAGAAAGCAACAATTCCCTAAGTGTTCCAGCACCAACTGGATGGAAGCACCAACTTCCAGTCACACATGCACCAACCTGTAAAACAGAGAACAACAGTTCTCCCTTGCACCACGCTACCACCTTGGTTTCTCTAGTTGCAACCAGATGGAAGCTACAACTCCCTGTGTTCAAGCACCCACTTGAACCTTTGAGGACAACAGTCTTCCCTAGCACCTTTCTACCACCTTGAAATATAAATTTATCATAGTGATACAATATTTATTAATGGCTTATCGGTCTCATCACTGTTCTGCTATATTGCTCTGCTCTACCTTCATCAGTGTCTTCCTGCACCCCTTCCTTACACTTTATGTTCTTCTTCCTTTTATACTCTATGCGCCATGTCCCTTCTATGCACCATTCCTCTTTTGTTCATTTCAGCTGTTGCAGTCTGCCTCCTTCTACACACCCGAATCACTCTCAACAACACCCAATCTCTTCTCTGTTCTTCATTTTTATTCTCTCTTTGCATCTTCTACGTCCTCTATTCACAATGCTTCTGCTTCTCTCCCCATGTCGAGTGCTCTGCCTAATCATCATTGCAACTCTTTAGCTTCTCTGACGGTTAAACCCATGCATCCATCATCATTGGGTGTCATGTAGAGATTCCTTAGCCTCTCCAACAGTTGAGACTCTTCGTCTTCTCTGTCACAGTCGAGTTCATTCCCTTTGTTGCAGTGCCAGGCTCCAATGGTCTTACATCTGTCAAGAGCCTCTATGAATAGTCTTCATGCCACTGGAAGATGCCTCGAGACTCTTCATCTTTTCTGGCAATCACCCTGAAGTCTCTTCGAGTCCTGTAGCCGAAACCATCAGTCGTTTCTAGCAGTTACACTGTGAAACTCCAAGAAAATGCATCAGCAATTGAATCGCCAACCGTCCAAGAGTCATGATTCAGTTCTGCTAACTAAATCATCAGTGATCGATTAACTATGAATAACAACAATAGCCCTTCGATCAGATTTTCAAGTATCCAACAACGTTGGATTACAAGCACAGGCTCTCACGTTGATTTCGTCATTTTGCATTTCAGCATTTCGGCATTTCGGCATTCCTGTGGTGAAGAGTCTCGACTTTTCATGTTAGGATTGCCAAAAAGGAGCTTAGCTTGGTGCTAGCTTCTCCCATGACCACTGACGGTGACCATAGCCTACACCAAAAGGTGTTTTTTGCAATTTCGCATTTCGGATTCCTATTGTGAGGCATCTCGACTCTCCAAGTCGTGATCCCCGAAATGGAGCCAGATCAATGGTTCACAAGACTTCATAATCTAATCCCTTCTTTTATTAATCGAACGACTGATGGGATTTCAGCGTTTTTCCCTTTGAGTCATCGTGACTCCAACATTATAAAATTCATGATCACAAAATCTCCAAAGTGATCGGACGGTTCACATAACCCACTGAGATGGACGTTTGACGGGATTTCAGAGTTTTTCCTTTCGGGTTTTCTAGACTCACAATAGTCCCGTTCGGCATTTCGGAGTTCGAGACTTCATGATGGTGGAGTTTTTGCTTGCTGTGTAAAACCTCGAAATAGAAAGTTTCGATGTGACGTAAACCTGTTGAAGTCACACGTGGAATGATACGTGCCGAATAACTGCCACATGTCACTTTGATTCGTGACTTACATGTGCCTAAAATGTTGAATCAACTTGACACTTGTCATTGCCTGATTGTGCCACGTGCCCTTAGCTGATGTGGTTTGTTGATGTGCATGTTTCGAAATTTTGGGGTTCGCTACTTCAAAGGTTAAAGTTCCTTTGATCTTTGATTTCCCGGTCTGCGAAACTCCGAAATAGAGTCTTTATTGATGTGTCTGTTTTGGGATTTTGGGGTTCGCTACTTCAAAGGTTAAAGCTCCTTTGATCTTTGATTTTCCAGTCTGCAAAACTCCGAAATGGAGTCTTTGTTGATGTGCTTGTTTCGGGATTTCGGGGTTCGCTACTTCAAAGGTTAAAGTTCCTTTGATCTTTGATATCCCGGTCTACGAAACTCCAAAATGGAGTCTTTGTTGATGTGCCTGTTTCGGGATTTTGACATTTCGCATTTCACAACTTTGGGACTCCTGTGATGAAGAGTCTTGACTCTTGACTCCTCCAACTCCCGGTATCCGAAACTCCGAAATGGAGTTTAAGTCGTGGTTTCTCATTTCGCGATTTTTTGCCGTGAGTTACTTCCTTGACTCCTGGAGTTTATGCTTCTTAATGGAATCCAATGATCACTTGTTGAACTTGCCATTTCCATGCCATTATCCCTGGGCTGTTGGTCATGATCTTTGCCATCAATGACAAACACACATACTTTGCACTATCTCTTCTGATCTTATCGAGCTTGCTCTGCTGCGTCTTCCCAAAATACGTTTGGTGCTCGCCTGGCACATTCTTCCTGTACTTAATCCATCGTTGTTGTTGTACTTGCCATCAATGACAAGAATACGCTTCCTGTAAAACATGCCAACTATCTTGGTCGACTGCCAAAGGTTGATGTTGCCTGAAATATCTTTGGCGATGAATGCTCATGGATGTTATTAAAGATAACTCCCTGATTGACTATCCCGACAATTGCTCGATTCGTCGAATATCGACACTATTGGAAATAAGGTTGATTGCATCCAATTTTCTTGAAATTCAAATACAATTTGTTCTTGAGCACGATGCCAGCATCAAACTGAAGTCCAAGAGAAAATCAATTTTGCTAACTGGTGTGGGAATCATCCATTCTAATTGCTTGAGTTGGATGCAATATCATGATAGATCGACTGGAGATGAACCTCAAAATTGCGTCAAAATCCACTGCAAACCCTGCGCCTTCTTCCAGAACGTGTTCATGCACCCGACTTGGCTTCTCTGGTCGTCCACGTGGAGTCATAGGATAATAACAATAATGCTACCATTCACAATCTGCTGCGATTTTTTGGGGGAATACTAGTTGTTTCCTTGTATTCATTTTCCAACCCCATCTTTTTTCGGTTCGTTGGATTGGTTAAAAGGGTTTTAATAATGGAAAAGAGCACTCAGAAGAAAAAAAAATGCCGCTTTGTCACCTTTTTGCACGTCGACCGGGCATTGGCATTTTCTAGCAACCGACTGATGGTCGGAAAAGAAAGCAAACCAAATAATGTCTGCAATCACACGTGGTAGCGTTGGTGTCTATGACATAGAACACGTGGTAGCATTGGAGCAAGTTGTACGACTTCATAATTAATTTTGATTTGCAATCATTTACCATTAGAGATTATTATGGCACCATTCGACAGTGAATAATTAGTGAACGGAAATAGAAATAATATATTGGTTCGAGTATGGTATCACAACGAATCTCAACGTTGACCTCTTCACCCACTACTACAGAAAAAAGGTGATTGTTAGCCACAGAAAGAATATGATGCTGAGAAGTTATTTTACACACAATACCAACACAAGAATTATAACACTAATGGATTCGTCTAAACACCCCTATTTGATCCTGTATGTCAATTGGAAGAAAAACGTGGTAAGTTATGGTCGATGACTCTGACTCAGGGAGAATTTGTACATAAAAACATACTATACGTTGTTCACGTCCAAGGTCCAACTCATGAAATATTGCGTAAAGAAGACCACTAATATCGATGGCAAATTCTGATATTTGTGGGAAAGTAGTTGAAACATGGCCGCACTCTGTCGAACTACAATGCTCAGATGTTATACTTGGTTGCACTCTAGAAGAAGTGTCGACCATTGTCGACTGAACACCACAGATCTAGTCAATGGAAAAATAAGTATGAGAAATCAATGGATAGTCTAACTACTACTAAAATCTTCTGAACTAAAATTGATTCTTCAATCTTCTCACCAAGACCCTTCATGGAATTCACAAGTTCTTCAACTCTTAAAAAATACTTGCTAACATTTTCATCCTCATTCATCTTTAGTTGTTCAAACTTCAACATAAATGTTTGAAGTTTGACATCTTTTACTTTCTCATTTCCTTCATAGCTGCTAATAAGTTTATCCCACATTTCTTTGGTAGTTTGAAGATGCATCACCTTTATAAACTCGGCTTCTGCAAGTCCATTCAAGATAGCATTCATTCCCTTAGCATTAAAGCTAAATTATAACTTATCATCCTTGGAAGCTAGCACAATAGGCTTTATGTATCTAGTCTCTACTACATCCCAAACATCAACGCCTAAGGCCATTAGGTATGTTCTCATTATAAGGCAAAATTTGTTCCATAAAATAGAGGAGGCTTAGTGGTTGAAGTCCCTTCATGAATTTTCACGTTTAAGCTTACAGATCTACCTTTAGATAGAAGGAACTTGCTTTGATACCAATTGTTGGACAACTGAGAGGGGGGGGGTGAATCAGTTGTTACAGTGCTTAAACAATTATGCTTATTTTAAACTCTTTGCAGAGCACTTAATGACAATCACAATAATGTAGGGAGGTAAGCAATAGAACATTTGACATTAGTCACACATATGAAATATATAGAGACAGATATTTCCTAAGGAAACCCATAAAGGTTAAAAACCTCTTCTTCTTCTTGGTATGATAAGTAATATTTACATTTTGTACATTATCATACATATGAGCTTCAACTCATTGTGAGGCTACAACCTCTGTTTTGCAAGATGCAACTTGCTGAGAGCACCAACTCTCTGTTTTCTCTAGCACCTACTAGAAGGAAGCACCAACTCTCTGGTTTCTCTAGCACCCATTAGAAGGAAGCATCAACTCCCTAGTTTCTCTAGCACCCACTAGAAGAAAGCAACAACTCCCTAAGTGTTCCAGCACCAGCTAGATGGAAGCACCAACTTCCAGTCACACAGGCACCAACCTGTAAAACAGAGAACAACAGTTCTCCCTTGCACCACCCTGCCACCCTGGTTTCTCTGGCTACAACCAGATGGAAGCTACAACTCCCTGTGTTCAAGCACCCACTTGAACCTCTCAGGACAACAATCCTCCCTAGCACCTTTCTACCACCCTGAAATATAAAGTTTGCTAAATATAAATTTATCATAATGATACAATATTTATTAATGGCTTACGGTCTCATCACTGTTCTGCTACACTGCTCTGCTCTACCTGCATCAGTGTCTTCCTGCACCCCTTCCTTCCACTTTATGTTCTTCTTCCTTTTATACTCTATGCGCCATGTCCCTTCTATGCACCATTCCTCTTCTGTGCATTTCAATTGCTGCACTCTGCCTCCTTCTACACACCTGAATCACTCTCAACAACACCCAATCTCTTCTCTGTTCTTTGTTTTTATTCTCTCTGTGCATCTTCTACATCCTCTATTCACAATGCTTCTACATGCTCTCCCCATGTCGAGTGCTCTGCCTAATCATCATTGCAACTCTTTAGCTTCTCTGGCGGTTAAACCCATGCGTCCATCATCATTGGGTGTTATGCCGAGATTCCTTAGCCTCTCCAGCAGTCGAGACTCTTCGTCTTCTCTGTCACAGTCGAGCTTATTCCCTTTGTTGCAGTTCTAGGCTCCAACGATCTTACATCTGTCAAGAGCCTCTATGAACAGTCTTCATTCCACTGGAAGATGCCTCGAGACTCTTCATCTTCTCTGGCGATCACCCTAAAGTCTCTTCGAGTCCTCTAGCCGTAACCATCAGTCGTTTCTAGCAGTTACACTGTGAACCTCCAAGAAAACGCATCAGCAACTGAATCGCCAATCATCCAAGAGTCATGATTCAGTTATGTTAACTAAATCGTAACTGATCAATTAACTGTGAATAACAATAGTAGCCCTTCGATCAGATTTCCAAGTATCCAACAACGTTGGATTACAAGCACAGGGTCTCGCGTTGATTTCGTCATTTTGCATTTGAACATTTCGGCATTTCGGCATTCCTGTGGTGAAGAGTCTCGACTCTTCATGTTACGATTGTCGAAAAGGAGCTTAGCTTGGTGCTAGCTTCTCCCTCTCACATGACCACTAACAGTGACCACAACCTACACCAAAAGGTGTTTTTTGCAATTTCACATTTCAGATTCCTGTTTCGAGGCATCTCGACTCTCCAAGTCGCGATCCCTGAAATGGAGCTAGATCAACGGTCCACAAGACTTCATAATCTGATCCCTTATTTTATTAATCAAATGACTGACGGGATTTCGACGTTTTTCCCTTTGAGTCAACGTGACTCCAACATTATAAAATTCATGATCACAAAATCTTCGAAGTGATCGGATGGTTCACATAACCCACTGAGATGGACGTTTGACGGGATTTCAGAGTTTTTCCTTTCGGGTTTTCGAGACTCACAATAGTCCCTTTCGACATTTTGGAGTTCGAGACTTCATGATGGTGGAGTTTCTGCTGTTATGTAAAACCTCGAAATAGAAAGTTCCGATGTAACGTAAACCTGCCGACGTCACACGTGGATTGACACGTGCCGAATAACTGCCCATGTCACTTTGATTCGTGACTTACGTGTGCTTGAAATGTTCAATCAACTTGACACTTGTCATTGCCTGATTGTGCCACGTGTCCTTAGATGACGTGGTTTGTTGATGTGCTTGTTTCGGAATTTTGGGGTTCGCTACATCAAAGTTTAAAGTTCCTTTGATCTTTGATTTCCCGGTCTGTGAAACTCCTAAATGGAGTCTTTGTTGATGTGTCTGTTTCAGGATTTCGGGGTTCGCTACTTCAAAGGTTAAAGCTCCTTTGATCTTTGATTTTTTGGTCTGCGAAACTCTGAAATGGAGTATTTGTTGATGTGCTTGTTTCGGGATTTAGGGGTTCACTACTTCAAAGGTTAAAGTTTCTTTGATCTTTGATTTCTCGGTCCGCGAAACTCCAAAATGGAGTCTTTGTTGATGTGTCTGTTTCGGGATTTCGACATTTCGCATTTCACAACTTTGGGACTCCTGTGATGAAGAGTCTCGATTCTTGACTCCTCCAACTCCCGGTATCCGAAACTTCGAAATGGAGTTTAAGTCACGGTTTCGCATTTCGCGATTTTTTTCCGTGAGTTACTTCGTTGACTCTTGGAGTTTATGCTTCTTAATGGAATCTAATGATCACTTGTTGAACTTTCCATTTCCATGCCATTATCCCTGCGTTGTTGGTCATTATCTTTGTCATCAATGACAAACACACATACTTTGCACTATCTCTTCTAATCTTATCGAGCTTGCTCTGCTGCGTCTTCCCAAAATACGTCTGGTGCTCGCCTGGCACATTTTTCCTGTACTTAAGCCATCGTCATTGTCGTACTTGCCATCAATGACAAGAATACGCTGCCTGTAAAACATGCCAACTATCTTGGTTGACTGCCCAAGGTTGATGTTGCCTGAAATATCTTTGGCGATGAATGCTCATGGATGTTGTTAAAGATAACTCCCTTAAAATATTTTTTGTGGGCGTCTCTCAATGAATGAATACACCTACACATGAAATTTACATCCTGAAATGGATGGGAGAAAGAAAATTAATATTCAGGTTGAGAGCTCGGAATAGAAAAGAAAGAAGACAGAACAAATATGTTATGCAGGCTTCTGATAGGCAAGAAAATAAGTATAGGCTATCTTTTTACTACAAAGGTCAGCAACCAAGAGTCCACAGGTAAGCATAAATGTCGACCTAGAGAAATTCTCAAGAGGACTACATTGGAGACGTTAGGGAGTTGGATTGCGAGTAGATAAATTTATTAAAGTTTCACATGCACCAGTTATTGAATTGACTGAGAATTACTGCATAATGGAGTATGAAGGATCTATGCAGGCCAATCTAATGACTAGATAATCATTCAATGAAATAGCATAACAATATACTAAATACTAAATGATTAAATCACAATATTATAGAAAGAAGAAAGAATTGTAATTGCACAAAAAAGGTTGCGTTCACTGTGATCAACCTTGATCTTTATAACAATACATAGCTTCATAGAACAAACAGTTAGTTGTTCCTGATTGAATGCTTACAACAATCGATTTTAGAAAACTACTGCATGCATTATTTAGTTAGACAATCTATATCTAAATACTAACTGATAGAAAAAGAAAACTACAAATGAATTGATGGATTGCATCATGTCAGATGATTGACAAGACTGCATCAATTACCAACAGAGTAAATCCTAGAGGGAGTCGATGAAATATGTCTACCTCGATACAAGAACAAGTTTTTATTTTCAGCTAAGGGATCCCTTAAGAGTTGTCCTCACATTGGTTCTCAAGGAACCAAGACTGAACTCCACCCTTGATCATATTAAATTGTTGACGTGCTTAGTGGTATATACTATATATACCAATTATTTAATAGAAAGTCGACCAACCAGAGTGTCGACCAATGGTTATAGATGTCGAATTTTGAGTTCACACTTCGACCAGTGACTATCGACTGCATAATGGTCGACTGCCTCTAACCGACTACATGCAATAAGCGGTTGTGTATTTTGATTCACTTAGGTCGACTCATCCACAAAAAAATATAGGGCCTGATACTTGCAGCTGATCATGGATGATTGGAGTTGGATTGGTCAATGACAGACCTGATTGACTATCCCGACAATTGCTCGATTCGTCGAATATCGACACTATTGGAAATAAGGTCGATTGCATCCAATTTTCTAGAAATTCAAATCCAATTTGTTCTTGAGCACGATGCCAACATCAAACTGAAGTCAAAGAGAAAATCAATTTTGCTAACTGGTGTGGGAATCATCCATTCTAATTGCTTGAGTTGGATGCAATATCATGATAGATCGACTGGAGATGAACCTCAAAATTGCGTCAAAATCCACTGCAAACCCCGCGCCTTCTTCCAGAACGTGTTCATGCACCCGACTTGGCTTCTTTGGTAGTCCACGTGGAGTCATAGGATAACAACAATAATGCTACCATTCACAATCTGTTGCAATTTTTGGAGGGAACACTAGTTCTCTCCTTGTATTCATTTTCCAACCCCATCTTTTTTCGGCTCGTTGGATTGGTTAAAAGGGTTTTAACTAGTATAGCCGCTAACTCACGGCTGAGAACGCCGAAAGGTCAGTGTCATAAAACATTTGTGGTAATTCATAATTCTTCTGTAGTAATATGAAAAGTTTGACATCCTATTTAATCATTTAAACGTGGCAATTACATATGCTTATAGTAATTTTTTAATGTGATTAGGTAAATGTTAAAAGGTAAACATGTTAATGGATGTCTTGATAAATGCAAGAAAGTTATGAACAATAAATCTGACCCTTTGATTTTGGAGGACGACTAAGAATATGCCAGCATCTTCAATGCATAGCCATCAGATTAGAGTTTAAGATTAAATAAGGTCTGCATTGGCATTGGCATTGTCTAGCAACCGACTGATGGTCGAAAAAGAAAGCAAATCAAATAATGTCTGCAATCACACGTGGTAGCATTGGTGTGTATGACATAAAACACGTGGTAGCATTGGAGCAAGTTGTACGACTTCATAATTAATTTTGATTTGCAATCATTTACCAATAGAGATTATTATGGCACCATTCGACAGTGATTAATTAGTGAACGGAAATAGAAATAATATATTGGTTCGAGTATGGTATCAAAACGAATCTCAACGTTGACCTATACACCCACTACTACAAAGAAAAGGTGATCGTTAGCCACAGAAAGAATATGATGCTGAGAAGTTATTTTACACACAATACCAGCACAAGAATTATAACACTAATGGATTCGTCTAAACACCCCTATTTGATCCTGTATATCAATTGGAAGAAAAACGTGGTAAGTTATGGTCGATGACTCTGACTCAGGGAGAATTTGTACATAAAAACATACTACAGGTTGTTCACGTCCAAGGTCCAACTAATGAAATATTGCGTAAAGAAGACCACTAATATCGATGGCAAATTCTGATATTTGTGGGAAAGCAGTTGAAACATGGCCGCACTCTGTCGAACTACAATGCTCAGATGTTATACTTGATTGCACTCTAGAAGAAGTGTCGACCATTGTCGACTGAACACCACAGATCTAGTCAATGGAAAAATAAGTATGAGAAATCAATGGATAGTCTAACGACTACTAATTTCTGAACAAAATGCACATCAATATAAGAGAAGACAGGCATGTCGTCTAGAAGCATATATCTTGAAATCAAAGTATGATCTCGGACAATCCAAAAGAGTATGACAAAAATCAAAATTGGGTTAAATTTTTAAAATAACTGCATAAAGGATGAGTCTTATAATTACGTTGATAGGGTCTTCTTATTGGAATTGATGGATTAATCATCCTTTTAATTACAAAATTTAATCCAATGGTCAGAAAGTGAAGATGCTAGTATATTCTTCGTCTTACATCCAAATCAATAAATAAAATCGCAAGAACTAACTCCCTTGCATTTATAAAATAGTAAGTTTATCATGTTTACTTTTTCACTTTTATTAAATAAAATCGCAAGAACTAACTCCCTTGCATTTATAAAATCGTACTTTTATCATGTTTACTTTTTCACTTTTATTAAACATGATTAAAAAATTACTGTGACAATATATGATTGCCACCACGTTTTCTAAAATTCTTTATTTTATTTATATGAGATAGGCCGCAAATTACATGCGCCACGTTTAAATTTATGGAAGGCGCAGACTGCTTCATATTCCTGAGGCGTTTTGGTTTCTATGGATACGAATGCACAGGTGACGGTGCAGGTAGGCCGCTTCATATTCCTAAGGCGTTTTGGTTTGCCGCTTCATATTCTTGAGGCGTTTTGGTTTCTGATTATTTTGGTTTCTATGGATACGAATGCACAGGCGACAGTGCACAGGCGAATGAACATAAGGGAAAACTTACTCACACACGTACAATTCGAGAAGGCCGACAACCCACCTCTTTTGTTGAATTAGTGTATTCTCTTTTATCAGGAGAGAAACAAGTTCGTCCTATTTTGTGCATTGCTACGTGCTAGCTTAAGAGGTAAGGATAGGGGAGGCCCTAATCCTGAAGAGAGAAGAACACAAATCCGTGAGAACATAGATCAGAGGAAAATATAACATATAGAACGATGAGGAAGTTTTGAGCCAATCCACAAGGTAGATCAGAAGATGTTAGAACTCCACGAACGAAGGAAACGTTTTCCTTACCTCTCCACAGCACTCAGGCGGTTACACGGAGTCGCTGTGCTATTGTCTCTGCCTGCACCTCGCACAATCATTTCAGACGAGCATATCCGTAATGATAATCTCAATTCCTCTTGCCATGGTTGCCTGGAGCATTTTCAATTGGGGCAACAGGCTTGTCAAAATGCGGTTACATGTATCATAATAGATGCATAGTATTCTATCTAGCCGATGAAGTTAATTTTTGTTTACTCCATGGGTTCAGAATAAGGCACGCAGTGGAAACACGACCATCATTTCCATGGGAAATCATGGCCATGGAACTTCTGCCTCACATAACCACAACTGTAACCATTTCTATTTCAGGCGAACATATCAACGATAATAACAGTGTCACTTCATCGTGCCCAATTTGTTATTATGATTTTAAATTTGGAGAGGACACAAGTCAACTCAATTGCGGCCACGTATACCATCCCAATTGCATTTCCTTATGGATGGGGCGTTAGAATACTTGTCCCGTCTGCCGAGCATATCAGTAATTAAATAGATATATGCAATATGTATATTATTTTTCTTTCCTGCAAAACTTATTGTCGCTGCTGTGCATTGAAAGAGAAATGCTAAATAAGTTGTATACTATGTAAACTGCATTTCCTCGTGGATTCCTCGTGGATGAGACTTTAGAATACCTGTCCAGTCTGCCGACCATACTGTAATTAATTGAATATATGGAATCTCTCTATTGATTTTCTTTACTGCAAAATTTATGGTTGATGTTGTGGATTGAAACTGCAATACTTCTTTCATATGCACATACTTTCATATTAAAAGAGAAATGTAAAATAAGTTGAATACCTACAGTTTTATTCTCTATTAATTTCAAGCTTCAAAACCTAGACATTTTTCTCTTCATCGTTTCCTTATAAACAATTATAAACAAAGTTCGCTTCTATGAAATCAATTTTACAAAGTTCTATGAAATCAATTTTGCATAGTTCTATGGAATCAATGGATTATTTAAATCAAATTAGTGTTGGTAAATTAATTATAAAATGTGGTATTTAAGAAATTGTAATATGAAACCCTAATAACCTTAACCCTAATCTTATCTATTTATTATAAAAGTAATTAATATAGCCTATTTGCTTATATAAACAACTTTTATAACCTTAAATCTAATTTGAAATCTTAACCCTAATCTTATTTATTTATTATAAAAGTATTTGATATAGCCTATTTTCTTATATCAACCACATTTATAATGTGGTTGTGTTAATGTAAATTGAATTTCCTCATAACCCTAAGCTTACTTATTTATTATAAAAGTAATTGATATAGTCTATGAGCTTATATCAACCACCTTTATAATTGAAGGAACTACTCTTTTCAAATACTCCGCACAAGACAGGCTACACACATAGTTCTCAAAACTATTGCGCAGTGGAGAGCGCGTTGCGAGTACACACACTTAATGAAATGATTTATGAATACGGAATAACAGAGTGTTGTGCTTAGCATATAAACTCATAAATACAACAGAAACTTGTAATACATAACATGCTTGATATTAACGAACTTCGGCGCAGTGTGCGAATACAAAATACAATGACATAGATGATCTTCGGCTACAATGGCTTATTTTATTGACTTTGTACTCTAAAAGCATGTACTTAGACTTCTTACACTCCTTAGCTGCTTCTTCCATACATCATTGTCTAAAAAGTAAAACATGATTCCATACATCTCATTATGACTAACATTTCCAAATGTCGCACTCTAACGAACATTTCCCAATGTCGCGATGTGATGAACATTTTCGAACGTCGCAATGTGACAAAAAAAATTTGACACCACATTCTAACGACCATTTTCCCAATGTCGCAAAAGTAAAAGATGATTCTACACTGTGTCAAGTGTTTCCAAACATTTCATTATGATGAACATTTCCCTACGTCGCATTGTGACTAACATTTCCCAACATCGCAATGTGATGACCATTTCCCAATGTCCCATTCTAACGAACGTTTCCCATCATCACAATGTGATGAACATTTCCCTTTTGTTATCAATTTCCTTAGGAAAAATATAAATCATTGTCTAAAAAATAAACATGATTCCATACATCTCATTGTGACTAAAATTTCCAAACAGTGCACTCTGATGAACATTTCCCAATGTCGTGATGTAATGAACATTTTCGAACGTCGCAATGTGACAAAAAAAAATTGACGCCACATTCTAATGACCATTTTCCCAACGTCGCAAAAGTAAAAGATGATTCTACACTGTGTCAAGTGTTTCCAAACATTTCATTATGTTGAACATTTCCCTATGTCGCATTGTGATGAACATTTCCCAACATCGCATTGTGATGACCATTTCCCAATGTCGCATTCTGACGAACATTTCCCATCGTCACAATGTGACGAACATTTCCCTTTTGTTATCAATGTCCTTAGGAAAAATATAAATCATTGTCTAAAAAGTAAAACATGATTCCATACATCTCATTGTGACTAACATTTCCAAACGTCGCACTCTAACGAACATTTCCCAATGTCGTGATGTGATGAACATTTTCGAACGTCGCAATGTGACAAAAAAAAATTGGCGCCACATTCTAACAACCATTTTCCCAACGTCGCAAAAGTAAAAGATGATTCTACATTGTGTCAAGTGTTTCCAAACATTGCATTATGATGAACATTTCCCTACATTGATTGTGACGAACATTTCCCAACATCACAATGTGATGACCATTTCCCAATGTCGCATTGTGACGAACGTTTCCCATCATCACAATGTGACGAACATTTCCCTTTTGTTATCAATGTCCTTAGGAAAAATATAAATCATTGTCTAAAAGATGATTCTACAATGTGCCAACTATTTCCAAACATTGCATTATGATGAACATTTCCCTACGTCACTTTGTGACGAACATTTCCCAACGTTGCAATGTGACGACCATTTCCCAATGTCGCATTTTGACGAACATTTCCTGACATCGCACTGTAACGTCCATTTCCCAACGTCACAACAGTAAAAGATGATTCTACAATGTCTGGAGTGTTTATAAACATCGCATTATGATGAATATTTCCCAACCTCACATTTTGACGAACATTTTCTAATGTCAAAATGTGATGACCATTTGTCAATGTCGCATTGTGATGAACTTTTCCTAGTGTTTCCATGTGACACAAATTTCCCAGTGTGTCATTGTGATGAACATTTTCCAACATTGCATTGTGATGAACATTTCCCAAGGTCGCATTGTTATGAACATTTTCCAACGTCGCAATGTCAGGATCGTTTTCCAACGTCGCACTATGATGAAAATTACCCAACGTCGCACTATGAAGAAAATTACCCAATGTCGCATTTTGATTTCTATGGATACGAATGCACAGGTGACGGTGCAGGCAGGCCGCTTCATATTCCTAAGGCGTTTTGGTTTATCACTTCATATTCTTGAGGTGTTTTGGTTTCTGATGTTTTGGTTTCTATGGATACGAATGCACAGGCGACGGTTCACAGGCGAATGAACATAAGGGAAAACTTATTCACACATGCACAATTCGAGAAGGCCGACAACCCACTTCTTCTGTTGAAGTAGTGTATTCTCTTCTATCAGGAGGGAAATGAGTTCGTCCTATTTTTTGCATTGCTGCGTGCGAGCTTAAGAGGGAAGGATAGGGGAGGCCCTAATCCTGAAAAGAACACAAATCCGTGAGAACATAGATCAGAGCAAAATATAACATATAGAACGACGAGGAAGTTTTGAGCCAATCCATAAGGTAGATCAAAAGATGTTAGAACTCCATGAATGAAGGAAATGTTTTCCTTACCTCTCCATAGCACTCAGGCGGTTACATGGAGTCGTCGTGCTATTGTCTCTGCCTGCACCTCGCACAACCATTTCAGATGAGCATATCTGTAATGATAATTTCAATTCCTCTTTCCATGGTTGCCTGGAGCATTTTCAATTGGGGCAACAGGCTTGTCAAAATGCAGTTACATGTATCATAATAGATGCATAGTATTCTATCTGGCCGATGAAGTTAATTTTTGTTTACTCCGTGGGTTCAAAATAAGGCACGCAGTGGAAACACAACCATCATTTCCATGGGAAATCATGGCCATGGAACTTTTGCCTCGCATAACCACAACTGTAACCATTTCTATTTCAGGCGAACATATCAACGATAATAACAGTGTCACTTCATCGTGCCCAATTTGTTATGATGATTTTAAATTTGGAGAGGACGCAAGTCAACTCAATTGCGGCCACGTATACCATCCCAATTGAATTTCCTTATGGATGGGGCATTAGAATACTTGTCTCGTCTGCCGAGCATATCAGTAATTAAATAAATATATGCAATCTGTATATTATTTTTCTTTCCTGCAAAACTTATTGTCGCTAATGTGCATTGAAAGAGAAATGCTAAATAAGTTGTATACTATGTAAACTGCATTTCCTTGGTGGATGAGACTTTAGAATACCTGTCCAGTGTGTCGATCATACTAGTAATTAAATGAATATATGGAATCTCTCTATTGATTTTCTTTACTACAAAATTTATGGTTGATGTTGTGGATTGAAACTGCAACACTTCTTTCATATTAAAAGAGAAATGTAAAATAAGTTGAATACCTACAATTTTATTCTCCATTAATTTCAAGCTTCAAAACCTCGACATTTTTCTCTTCATCGTTTCCTTATAAACAATTATAAACAAAGTTCGCTTCTATGAAATCAATTTTACAAAGTTCTATGAAATCAATTTTTCACAGTTCTATGGAATCAACGGATTATTTAAATCAAATTAGTGTTGGTAAATTAATTATAAAATGTGGCATACATGAAATTGTAATATGAAACCCTAATAACCTTAACCCTAATCTTATCTATTTATTATAAAAGTAATTAATATAGCCTATTTTCTTACATCAACCACTTTTATAACCTTAAACCTAATTTGAAATCTTAACCCTAATCTTATCTATTTATTATAAAAGTATTTGATATAGCCTATTTGCTTATATCAACCACATTTATAATGTGGTTATGTTAATGTAAATTGAATTTCCTCATAACCCTAAGCTTACCTATTTATTATAAAAGTAATTGATATAGTCTATGAGCTTATGTCAACCACCTTTATAATTGAAGGAACTACTCTTTTCAAAATGCAGTTACATGTATCATAATAGATGCATAGTATTCTATCTAGCCGATGAAGTTAATTTTTGTTTACTCCATGGGTTCAGAATAAGGCACACAGTGGAAACACGACCATCATTTCCATGGAAAATCATGGCCATGGAACTTCTGCCTCACATAACCACAACTGTAACCATTTCTATTTCAGGCAAACATATCAACGATAATAACAGTGTCACTTCATTGTGCCCAATTTGTTATGATGATTTTAAATTTGGAGAGGACGCAAGTCAACTCAATTGCAGCCACGTATACCATCCAAATTTCATTTCCTTATGGATGAGGCATTATAATACTTGTCCCGTCTGCCGAGCATATCAGTAATTAAATAAATATATGCAATCTGTATATTATTTTTCTTTCCTGCAAAACTTATTGTCGCTGATGTGCATTGAAAGAGAAATGCTAAATAAGTGGTATACTATGTAAACTGCATTTCCTCGGTGGATGAGACTTTAGAATACCTGTCGAGTATGCCGATCATACTAGTAATTAAATGAATATATGGAATCTCTCTATTGATTTTCTTTACTACAAAATTTATGGTTGATGTTGTGGATTGAAACTGCAACACTACTTTCATATGCACATACTTTCATATTAAGAGAGAAATGTAAAATAAGTTGAATACCTACAATTTTATTCTCCATTAATTTCAAGCTTCAAAACCTTGACATTTTTCTCTTCATCGTTTCCTTATAAACAATTATAAACAAAGTTCGCTTCTATGAAATCAATTTTACAAAGTTCTATGAAACCAATTTTTCACAGTTCTATGGAATCAACGGATTATTTAAATCAAATTAGTGTTGGTAAATTAATTATAAAATGTGGCATATATGAAATTGTAATATGAAACCCTAATAACCTTAACCCTAATCTTATCTATTTATTATAAAAGTAATTAATATAGCCTATTTTCTTACATCAACCACTTTTATAACCTTAAACCTAATTTGAAATCTTAACCCTAATCTTATCTATTTATTATAAAAGTATTTGATATAGCCTATTTGCTTATATCAACCACATTTATAATGTGGTTATGTTAATGTAAATTGAATTTCCTCATAACCCTAAGCTTACCTATTTATTATAAAAGTAATTGATATAGTCTATGAGCTTATGTCAACCACCTTTATAATTGAAGGAACTACTCTTTTCAAATACTCCGCACAAGACAGGCTACACACATAGTTCTCAAAACTATTGCGCAGTGGAGAGCGCGTTGTGAATACACACACTTAATGAAATTATTTATGAATATCGAATCACAGAGTGTTGTGCTTAGCATATAAACTCATAAATAAGACATAAACTTGTAATACAAAAAATGCTTGATATTAACGAACTTCGGCGCAGTGTGCGAATACAAAATACAATGACATAGATGATCTTCGGCTCCAATGGCTTCTTTTACTGACTTTGTACTCTTAAAGCATATACTCCGACTTCTTACACTCCTTAGCTGCTGCTTCCATACATCATTGTCTAAAAAGTAAAACAGATTCCATACATCTCATTATGACTAACATTTCCAAATGTCGCACTCTGACAAACATTTCCCAATGTTATGATGCGATGAATATTTTCGAACGTCACAATGTGACCAAAAAATTTTGGCGCCACATTCTAACGACCATTTGCCCAACGTCGCAAAAGTAAAAGATGATTCTACACTATGTCAAGTGTTTCCAAACATTTCATTATGATGAACATTTCCCTACGTCGCATTGTGACTAACATTTCCCAACATCGCAATGTGAAGACCATTTCGCAATGTCACATTCTAACGAACGTTTCCCAACGTCACAATGTGATGAACATTTCCCTTTTGTTATCAATGTCCTTAGGAAAAATATAAATCATTGTCTAAAAAGTAAAACATGATTCCATACATCTCATTGTGACTAACATTTCCAAACGCCGCGCTCTGATGAACATTTCCCAATGTTGCGACGTAATGAACATTTTCGAACGTCGCACTGTGACAAAAAAAAATTGACGCCACATTCTAATGACCATTTTCCCAACGTCGCAAAAGTAAAAGATGATTCTACACTATGTCAATTTTTTCCAAACATTTCATTATGTTGAACATTTCCCTACGTCGCATTGTGATGAACATTTCCCAACATCGCATTGTGATGACCATTTCCCAATGTTGCATTCTAACGACCATTTCCCATCGTCACAATGTGACAAACATTTCCCTTTTGTTATCAATGTCCTTAGGAAAAATACAAATCATTGTCTAAAAAGTAAAACATGATTCCATACATCTCATTGTGACT
>JZKD02S1972013.1:768553-814101 GCA_000966675.3 Picea glauca | reverse complement strand
TATTTTTAATGTATTAATTCATATTAATGTATTTAATGAATTTAATATATTAATGTATTAATGAATTCAATATATTTAATGTATTTAATACATTAATGTATTTATTTTATTTCAAGCATGTCAGCCATCAACTAGCGACAACCACTTTTTACATAAAAGTGGTTGTTTCTAGTTAGTTTCTAGTCAAAGTATTAGTAGTCTAAACAACTTTACAGTCAAGTCGAAAATCACTTTAGTAAAAAATAAATATATATACGTTGTCGATTGAGTCAAATCATGTTTTGAAGTGGAGAGTAAACGTGAGTTTTTATGTTAGGGACCCAACCTACCTAACCCCTCATGTAGGTAAAATAATATAATTCCATGTAATAAAGGCCAATATTAATAAGGCCTAGCAATAAGGAAGAATAAATCAAATGTAACAAGATCTAATAAAAGCTTATGCTTCTAGAAGGATTTTCCTCTAGATTATTCTTTTGGATAGATAGATTTAGTATAAATAGAAGTAGAGGGTATAAGAAATTTTGTCTTGGATATTATTGTAATAGATCTTTGCTCTGCTGGAGGTTGCCCCCTCAAAGAGGCAAGTGAACATTTCTCTTAGTAATCAAAGTGCTATTTATGGTGTTATTCATTATTCTGGTATTGTTATAGTTATATCATTGTTTCTCTTCCATTTCTAGCTAAGTATTTATGTTGTGCATACTATTTTATATTAGAATACCTTCCTCAATAGAAAATTGTGCGTAGTTTTTTTTCCAAGGTAGAGACGTATTTCGGCATCTTAAAGCTACAGAGATCTATCATTACACACATAAACCCGCGATGAGGGATTCATACATGTAAGAATTAATACAAGTGGTACTTAAGCGGACATCTGTTGGCCGCCCTTGTAACCCCTGTTGTTACCCCTTCGAGTGGTAGCGCATCAAACAACGCCTATATACGGATCAACCTAGATCTCCTTAAGCCCTCCATATATAAAACGATCGTCCGCCTGAATGCTATAGTGCCACCAAGAAAAACACTCAGGAAGATACTCTCTACTACCTGGGTAGTAATGTAGTACGACTAAGGGCATGGTCTAGCCTCTTTAGTTGGTGCCCTGAGATATTGGGATGAATATTACTCTTGGACCCCGCACATATATCAGAGAGATATAGCACAGGGAAAACCCTTGTCTATAGAACCCTTGAATACCATAACCCTTGGGGAGGAAACAAAAATAGAACATACAAGATCTATTGCCGCACAACTGTGTCTTCTGCATTCGGGTTGCGAAATTACTACACATTTCTTCCTGTTAATAATTTGGCCATTTCATCACTGAAGTATTCTTCAGGCCAGAGTATTTGGGAATTTCATCACTGCACTATTCTTCAGGCCGACACACTTATTTGGGACCTATTCCACTGGGTTCCTCTCTTTTCACAGAT
Organism: Picea glauca; assembly: GCA_000966675.3. Lineage (NCBI taxonomy): Eukaryota > Viridiplantae > Streptophyta > Pinopsida > Pinales > Pinaceae > Picea > Picea glauca. The sequence goes on along the minus strand of JZKD02S1972013.1, from coordinate 812,665 downwards.
CCTAGTGATACCTATCATTTTTTAACATAATTTTTTTTTTGTGGACCCGACCCTTCTCTGGCACCCTTATTTGGCCCCTATCCCATTGGATCCCCATTTTCTCCCTGATTGCAGTGGTACCTATCATTTGACACCATCATTCTTAGTGTTCCCACCCAACCCTCCACACCCTTTTTGTTTCCCCTATACCAATTGTCTGCCCCTTATTTCCAAATGGCTACCATAACAGCCCAAGAAATCAATTCCTTGATTGTTGACAACCACCAGAACAAGGAAGACATAAAGAATATCACTACCAAAATTAACTCAATCAATTCGTCTCTTTATATCCTTAAGGAACAATGTTCCCACATCGAAGACCTCAAAGGCCTCAAATCCACCTTTGAACACTTCATGGGCCATTTCCAGAACCATTCTTCTTCTGAATAATCATCTTATCAGGATGACCATGACTCTTCCCACTACCAAGGTCCTCATATTACCCACTTTTATTGACAGCTCCGTCCACCCAAAATTGAGGTGAACAAATTTGATGGATTATATCCCACAGGCTGGGTCACCCAAATGGAAGATTATTTCTCTTTCCATGGAATTACTGACGATTTATCCAAGCTTTGTTATGTTGTCCTATATCTGGATCTCGAACGATGGCAATGGTGGCAATAGCTAAAGAAGGCATGTCAAGGGTATGTTTCTTGGACATAGTTTGTGGCCAAAATTTATGACCTCTTTGATTCTGACACCCACCATTTAGGCCATTTGACCAAGTTAAAGCAGTTTGGGATAATGGAAGACTTTATTGCCTCATTTGAGCACTTGGATTTCAGAACGAAGGGCATGTCCAATGCTTTCTTTAGGGAATTATTTATTAGTGGCCTCAAAGATGAAATTCATGCCCATGTTCTCATGTCACACCCCCAGAATTGGTTGGAATCTAATCAACGAGCCAAGGAAGCCCAACAAATTGTCTCCTCCCAGACTCGCAAACCCTCCTTTCCTCCTCTCCCTAAACCCACTAATTTTTCTCCTCCTGCAACTCCCCTCAAGATCTAGAAATTAACCAAGGTTGAAATGGATGAACGCCAACTCAAGGGTCTTTGTTATAATTGTGATGAAAAATATTTTACTGGGCACAAGTGTAAGGAACAAAAGCCTTTTAGGGTTCTGACTGAGGATCTTTCTGACGAAGATGTAGTTGTTCCACCTGTGGAGGAACTACCACCTCGATCTGACCTTACCCTACCCTCTCACCCACCTGAAGTTGACTCGATGATTTCACTTAATACCCTCACTGGCTTCTCTGCTCCCCAGACTCTCAAGTTAATTGGGTACATAAAAAATTGGAAAGGCATCATCCTTATGGATAGTGGTAGCACCCATAACTTTATTCATCACCACATTTCCCAAGAAGTCAATTGCTACATCCGTGTCATCAATAATTTTCAAATCATGATTGCTAATGGTGGTTCCATAAAATGTGGGGGACGATGTGAAAATGCGCGACTCCAAATTGGTGAGTATCACCTGAAATCCCATATGTTTTCTATAGACATGGGTGGCTGTGAGATTTTTCTTGGTGTCAAATGGTTACACACTCTATGCCCCATTCTCATGGATTTTAAGGAGTTAACCATGCAATTCCAACATGAGGGACAAAAATATAATTTCCAAGGAATCATAACAGGCTCCCCGGAGATCATCAGTTCTCATCAAGGTCATTCGGGAATTATATCCCAACTCCACTCCATTCATGTTGTTGACACACCTTATGAACATCCTGACCTCCAATATATCCTCTCCCATGACCAAGTTGTTTGTACCACCCCTAAAGCACTTCCCCCTTCCTGTGGCGTGCATTATCATTCCATACCTCTCATCTAGGGTAGTATTCCTCCCAATGTTCGGCCTTATCATCATCCCTTTGCCCAGAAGAATGAAATTGAGAAAATTGTTAATGAATTACTAGAAGTCAGTGTTATCTATCCCTGTAATAGCCCCTATTCTTCCCCTGTGGTCATGGTACTCAATAAAGAAGGTACTTTTCACATGTGTATTGATTTCCACACCCTCAACAAAATCACAATCAAAGACAAATTACCCATTCTTGTCATTGTTGACCTCTTGGATGAATTGAGTGGTGCTTAGTACTTCAACAAATTGGATCTATGTTCCAACTACCACCAGATCCATATGAAAGAAGAAGACATTCCCAAGACTGCATTTCACACTCATGAGGGTCATTATGAATTCTTGGTGATGACCTTTGGATTCTGTAATTCTCTTTCCACTTTCCAAAGTCTTATGAATGACGTCTTTCATCCTTTTCTTCATCATTTTGTCTTAGTTTTCCTTGATGATATTCTCATCTATAGTAAAACTTGGTCATCCCATCTCTCCCATGTGAATCAAGTTCTCCATCTACTCTCTAAGAACCAACTTTTCCTCAAACAATATAAATGTTCCTTTGGTGCCTCAGAAGTGGAATACTTGGGTCATATTTTCGACAAGGATGGTGTCCGAGTATATCTTAAGAAAATTGAATCTATGAAAGATTGGCCTTGCCCTAAAACTCTTAAGAGCTTACGTGGTTTTCTGGGTTTAACGGGTTATTATAGGAAGTTTGTTCAGAATTATGGAAATATTGCAGCCCCTCTGACTTCCCTCCTCAAAAAGAATTCCTTCACTTGGACTTCAGTTGTGGATCATGCCTTCCAAGCCTTAAAAGATGTTATGTGCTCTACCCTTGTCCTTGCACTCCCAGACTTCACAAAGACATTCATATTGGAATGTGATGCTTCCAGAAAAGGAATTGGGGTCGTCCTCATGCAAGATGGAAAGCCTTTTGTCATCAGAAAAATGAGTAAGTGTGGACACAAACTAATCTCCCTAGTTTCACCTCTAAACTAGAACAAAAAAAGACAATATACTAAACTTTCCTTAGATTTCAGATATAAAATAAGAAGAGGATCCAAAACATACCTTTTAAATGTTGTAGACCTGACCTTGCCAATGTGATCCCATCTCCGCCGTAAGGCTTATGGAGAAGTATCTGCAAAGAAACACAAGCCAACGAAGACAACAATAACATAATCTATTCGATATGAAGCTATGTACGTGATCAAGGAATCATACAATATGGACAAGTAACGTTCATATAGGGAAAAAAAGTATATATGTATTAAATAATGTGGAAGAAAGATACAACCAAATGCCTTGATGTTGTCAGGTTCCTTCCAACAATTCCTTGCTTCCAACACACTTATGCTCCATGGATTCTGAGAATGTATATTTTAGAGTCACTCACAATCTATCTTGACAAAGAAAAGCTCATATCCAACATAAAATCTCCAAAACCTCCAAGCTACAAAACTCAAGAACTAGCTAACTCAAGAATTTACCAACCAAGCACTAGCCAACTAACTTTCCCATGAGAGCTCTTCTCCTTTTATAAGGTGAAAAAGGATAGGATGAGGAGGCTAGGATGATCCCATGAGAACAGGGATGTGACTTAGATCCAAACCGAATGGAAGCCAACTCACCCTCGAAGCTTTTGTTCTAGAAGCATAAAAAAGATTCTCTTTTACTTCATACGGACAATCGTCACACCCTCAACACTGAGAAAACTGCGACGATGTCGCAGTCCACTGTGGTGTAGCTTGCGAGGTTCCTAGATCATTGAACCCTTAACACTGATAAAGGTGCGATGATCCTTATTTATAGGGTTTTTACAAAGGAAAAGACAATTTCATTTCTCAGGGAAAGTGTGTCTTCATTTTTCTTTAGGGATTCAGGCCATTTATCCTTCTAAAGCCAAAGGATAGGATTAAATCATTAACGGTCATAGGGGTGATGAAAATAATGTGTAACAGTGAGCCCCAAAAAGTATGAAGTTAGAACATAGTGATAGTTGAAATACTTTGTCGAGTGTGTGTTGGGAACAAGGAACACGTTGGTCAGAAACCTACCAACAAACAAGGAAATACAATACAATAATATATCATCACTGAGGTAGGAATTATCATGCTCAAAATACAAATGACTCAAAGTGTAGCGTACCTTTTTATTACCAAGGCTTTTATCACTCTCTGTTACCTATCTGTACACATCATTTTCTTAACTCATACATATATTATAAATCATATGCATTTAAACAAGTAAACACATTCTACACAGAGTATTCATATGAATTATTGCCATAATTAATAATCAATAGCACTTCATGCTAATTCATATACACAGTGGAATCATGATAATATATACAACACAGTCATGCCAAAATGTGATAAAAACATAGTTAGATACTTGTCTTAGAATAGTGGTGGAATCCACCAACCAAATGTAGGCCGTCCATGAACCTCCCAGCCTTAGACCACGTTGCTCATCAGCTCAGCAGTGGGTCACCCCCAAGCTGGGACTAAGCTCCACCCCAAGGAAAGGAATCTAGGCTCAGGCTGAGGTTACAGGGAAAACATCACACACAACCACAAGGAAGGAATTCTCTCCCAGGAATCTCCCACGCTCACTGCCCACAGACCCTCATTCCCCACATGCCTATTCTACCCCAGGAGAATGCACCTTCTCTGTCACCTGGGGAGTCCTTCAGCTGCCAATATCCCTTACCTTGGGTTATAGGAACAGACCGGACCAGAAGTCTTTGGGCTCTATGGCAGCTACAGGGTTTCTTCCAGGAGTTCTCTTCTTCCTCTGTGTACTCTCTCACCTGGAGGGAGTGGCTCACAGGCCAACAAGCATCACACAGTCCAGTACTGTATGGCCACAAAAACCCATAGGGAAAATAGACACAGGTTTCCCAAACTGGGTCAACAATCTCTAGATGGTTTCATAGTCACAGCTTCGGAACAGGGACTCCACGCACAGGCTCGCTCAGTTTTCCCGAACAACAAGACTCTTCCCCGAAATCAACACTGGCTTCTCACAAGCTGGGGATTACACGCACGGGTTTTATCAGAGCCAGACACAGACATTCGAGTCACAGGGTCATACTAAGGTCCTCTATAGGAGTCGGGTTGGTTGTACTGCTTAGAGCTCATACACGCTCAGGCCGTTCGATCGAATGGAGAATGAAACCCCTTAACGGTCCACCCTGGCCATTTTATTCTCATACACCAGGGTTGACACTTGTCACCCATGGAACTGCATGCATTCCACCAGCACGCGTTCCTCCCACCATTTGGGATTCATGTGTCCTTCCAAAAGGACTTAGGATAAAAACATAAAATGCACAAGTCTTTTGGAATAATAATAAAATATTATTCCCAGGTTTAAGCCCCCTAGGCTTAGCCCCTTTCCCACCTTCCATCCCCTAATTCCTTGCCCACTCTGTGGATGATCATTCCCCCTTCACTCATTCATCGTGGTCGGTCTGCACCTGGCGGTGTTTATATTTTATTAATCATTTTGCATACATACAAGTACAACAGTAGGCTCTTGGCCTTCAACACTTAGGCTCCCTGGCCTAACAAACACATAAGCCTATCGGCTTATATAAAACTTGGCTCACCAGCCTACAGAACATATTTACAATTCATTTCATATATCATGGTTTTCAATGGGGCTCGGCCTTGGGGACACTACAATTCCCCTCCCCTTATTTTTTCACTGTCCTTAGTGAAACTTTATATAGCATCTGCAAGATTTTTCAAAAATTTTCAAAAAGATGTAGGTACTCTACCCGCGTAACTTCTGCATGCTCCCATGTCGCGTCCTCAGGACCGTACCAGGTCCACTGGACCTTTACAAGCTCTATAGCTCGATTCTGGAGCTGTTTTCTTTTCCTGTCCAATATGCGTATATGATGCACTTGCAGGACACCTTCTGGTTCCACCTGAATCATAGTCCAATCGATAACATGATTAGCATCAGGTACATATTTCGTAAACAGTGAAACATGAAACACATTATGTACAGTCATAGATGCAGGTAATGCAAGCATGTATGCAACTGGACCAATCCTTTCCAGGATCTCAAATGGCCCACAAAATCTTGCTGCCAACTTGGCGCAACTTCCCAACTTTAGGGAACTCCTGTTAGTTTTCACTTTCAGGAAAACATGGTCACCCACTTTGAATTCTCTATGGGTTTTGTTACTGTCAGCATAACTTTCCTGCCTGTTCTGGGTAGCTTTTAGATTATGTCTAATTTTTATCATTTGATCTTCCATCTCTTTGAGTAGTTCAGGTCCAACTACTACTCTGTCAGCTGGATTATCCCAGCTCACTGGAGTGTTTCACTTTCTTCCATAAAATGATTCAAATGGGCTCATCTTCAATGATGCATGATACCCATTATTGTAGGCGAATTCTACCAAATGCAGGTAGTCTTCCCACCTTGATGGTTTATCCATCACATACATTCTCAACATGTCTTCTATTACTCTGTTTACTCTCTTTGTCTGTCCATCAAAATCAGGATGATATGTTGTACTAAAGTTCAGATTCGTTCTGAATCCTTTGAATAGTCCTTTCTAGAAATTCGAAGTGAATTTCGGGTCCCTATCAGACACAATTGTCTTAGGAATTCCATGCAAGTGTGCAACTTCTTTTAAAAAGATATCAGCAACATCTACTGCTCTGTGGGTGGTTTTTAGTGGAATAAAATGGGCAGATTTAGTAAGCTTGTCCACCACCACCATGATTGAATCATGATACTTGCTTGTTCTTGGAAATCCTATGATAAAATCCATTGTTACCACATCCCATTTCCACTCAGGAATAGGTAAAGGCTACAACAACCCTGTTGGGTGTCTATGCTGAGCCTTAACCTTCTGGCACTCCATACATATGGCGACGTATTCAATGATTTCTTTCTTCAAACCCGACCAAAAGTAATGGCTTTTGACTGCTGCCACAGTCTTCTGATATCCAGGATGTCCAACATACGTCATGTTATGCATTTCCTTTAGAATTGCCAACTTCAATTCTTGGACATTGGGTACATATACTCTGTTTTTATACAGAAGTAAACAATCAGTTCCCAAGGTGTAACTTTCCTTGGTTTGTGGTCTCTCATGCCATTGTAGATTTGCTACTAGACCTCTGTACTGCAAATCAACATTTGCATCTTCTAAAATTCTGTCTTTCATCTCAGTTATGTACATGCTAATGGCTGTAGCATGTAATTTGTGCACTTTTCTGCTGAGTGCATCAGCCACCTTATTTTATTTCCCCTTGATATGATTGATATCAAAGTCATACTCACACAGAAATTCTAGCCATCTAATTTGCCTGGCATTTAAGGTCGACTGATCAAATAAATACTTCAAACCTTTATGGTCCGTTCTCAATTCAAATCTGTTGCCCATGAGGTAATGTCTCCATTTCCTCAATGCATGGATGATTGCTGCCAGCTCTAAATTGTGAGTGGCATAATTCTTCGCATGCTCCTTCAACTTTCAGAATTCATAGAAAACTACAAATCCTTCTTGGCTGAGAACCCCTCCCAGCCCCTCCTTACACGCATTTGTGCACACTACGTAATCCTTGTTTGGATCTACAATCCTCAGGATTGGAGCACTAGTTAGCAACTGCTTCAGTCGTTGGAAGCTGCTCTCACATTCTTCAGTCCACTGAAAATTTTTATGCTTCCTTTGCAAGGAAGTGATAGCATGAGCTATCCTTGAGAATCCAGCTATAAACCTCCTATAATAGCCTGCTAGACCCATAAAGGATCTAACTTCCGCCACATTCCCTAGCGCTGGCCATTCCCGAATGGTCTGTACCTTCTCAGGATCCACAACGATCCCTTCTTCAGATACAATGTGTCCCAAGTAATGTATCTGCCTTTGGTAAAAAGAGCACTTGCTCAGTTTTGCGTACAGCTGGTGTTCTCTCAACACTTGCAGCACCATTCTCAGGTGTTGCTCGTGTTCTTACTCTATCTTGGAATACACCAAGATATCGTCCAGGAAGACTATGACAAACTTGTCCAAATAATTTCTGAACACTCCATTCATTAAGCACATGAAGACAGTAGGCATGTTGGACAGTCCAAACGGCACCACAATGAATTCATAATGACTGTACCTTGTTCTAAAGGTGGTCTTACTGATGTCCTCATCTTTTATCCTCACTTGGTGATATCCAGATCAAAGATCTATTTTCAAAAATACTTTCGCGTCCTTCAACTGATCAAAAAGATCATCAATCCTCGGCAGAGGATACTTGTTCTTGATAGTGACCTTATTCAACTATCGAAAGTCAATGCACAGCCTCAATGTCCCATCTTTCTTCTTCACAAATAGGACCGAGGCTCCCCATGATGACACACTAGGGCAGATGTAACCTTTCTTTAGTAGCTCTTCGAGCTGCAATTGCAACTCTTTCAGCTCTGGTGTGCTCATTCTATAAGGAGCCTTCAAAATTAGAGCTGCTCCAGGCATCAAATTTATAGAAAAATCGATGTCCCTTTTCGGAGGTAGTCCAGGTATCTCATAAAATACATCCTTAAATTCTTTGAGCACTTTGTGGTCTTCCAATTTCGAGACCACATTTTGGAATACTTCTTCCACTCGAGCAACAAATAATTGGCAGCCTTTTCGGTAACATTTCTTCAGCTGCATGGCTGAGATTTCCCTAACAGCCATGGCTCTGGGAATTCCTTAGACTGTTACTTGATTTCCCTCTTCGTCCAGACATGTAAATCTCTTATTACGGCAATCCAGAAGGCCATGGTGATGGTCTAGCCAGTCCATCCCAATTAAGCAATCATATGAGCCTAAAGGCAGAATGTTCAATTCAGCCTTCGTGCTCATTCCTTTCATGTCCACTGAATAGGACTTAACCAATTCAGTGACCTTTCTCTTGGTCCATGTGGCTAACTGCACTAACCAAGACTTCTCATGTTTTCTCCTCGTTAGATGCACACTTTCCACCATTCTAGGGTCTATATAACTATGGCTAGCCCCTGAATCAATTAAAATAACAAGTGGTCGGTTGTTGATCATACCTTCCACTTCAATCATGTGCGATTGAAATTCTACTTGCTTATTGTCCAGGGCTGCGTAGATCCTCGGCATTCTGCTACCCATATCCTTCACTGTTTCAGCTTGCTGAATAGTATGGACAGTTCTTGCTTTGTCTTTTCTGTGGGGGCAGTCTCTGTACCTATGATTCCCTTTACAGCCCCAACACTCCATAGGTGGAGGCCTGGGCATCTGCTCACTCCCTTCATCTTTCCTGGGATCTCTAAAAGATGACTGTCCCCAAGGACTATTTCTGAAAAAGGAAGGCTTGCTTCCCTTCTACCTATGTTCTTTCTTAAACCTCTTCCAGTCATCCCAAGCCTTCTGAAAGGTAGGCTTTTCTCTTTGTTGTTCATATAGGCATTTCTCCCTTCTTATGGTTTCTTCCATGTTCTTAGGATCATCATATTGGATCCTGTCACCAATGGAAGGTGGCAGTCCACTCAGATATCTCTGAATTTTGACAGCCTCATCCTTGATTAATGGAACATACTTCAGTAGTTCCAGAAAATTTCTTTCATACACATCAATACTCATGCTCCCTAACTTGAGTTCGAAGAAATCCTTCATCTTTCTGTCATAGTATCTTTTATTCAGGTATTTATTCTCGAAATACCTCTTAAATTCCTTCCATATGACCTCTTTCCCTCTGATGTGTTGCACCTGCACAAACTGATCCCACCACATGGATGCTTTTCCTTTCATTTGGTACCTTGCAATTCTTCCTTCTGCATGGGCGGAATAATTCTGCAGTTGGAAGTATTTCTTCATGCCAAGCAACCAAGTCTCAACATCTTCCTCCTTCTTATGTTCTCCATCGCATGTTGGAGGCTTGATTTTGTTCATCTCCCCTTTCAATTCCTCCTTTCCAAATTTTTGATGTTTTCTAGTAGGGGACGGGCTTGAACTACTGTGTGTCTCCCTGTCAGAATGTCTTTGGGAGCGACTAAGATGTCGGCTACCACTCCTCGACCTACTTATTCTCCCATGGGTTCTGCGACTCTCCGTCATACTTGAGTCTCTTCGCTTCTCAAGTTTCTTCTCTATTCTTTCCAGGCTCTTCAAAATTTTTAGGTTTAATTCCCCTTACCGATCCCTGACTTTCATGAGCTTTCGGCTATTAGCTCGGCGAACCTTGGCCCCTCTTTGCAATCATTCAATGATTTTCATTATGTGTCCTTCCTTATCCATGTTTTTTCCATGCCCATTAGAGTTCGATCCTTCGACTCCCAGGTTAACATCCTTTCCTTCCCGTTCGTCTTCTATTTCAGGGGTAATCTGCACTTTTCCCCACTCCATACTCGGCGTTGATTAGCTGGAGTTCTGGCCTTCGTTGAACTCTGCACATGCACTGTGCAATTGAATTCGAAGTTTGTCAGGCCATTAAACTTCATGAACAATCCACAACATTTATAACTAATACCAACAAAAACAAGAGACATTTTTGTTCCAAATAAGTTTTCCGAGCTCTCGTTCGGCTTTGCAAAATTTTGGGTTTTCGAAATTCTCATTTTTCGGCTCTTCGGGACTTTTAGGCCTTCGGGTTTTTGTACCTCGGGACTTCTGAAATTCTGATTTATCTTTTCTATGGGTCCACAGCACAGCTGTCTCCCTCTACCATAGTGGTGTGTTTCGGAGGATCCTCGTCACGTTCGGTGACATCATTGGGGTCCACCGCTCCTGCTTCTCTTCACACTCGCTGGCACGTGGTACTCTCAATGTGTCCACATGGTACACCTCTCGATTGAACTTCGGGTGTCGGGGTTTAGTGATCCCCGACAACATGAGTTCCTATCCTCATGAACTCCCGATCTCCGATTTGTCGATGCACCTTTTTCCTTAGCCCCTCACGGCTATGCCAAGGTCCATGTGACCGCCTCACATAAGACCGCAACCTTATATCCTTTTCGTGGTTTTTCCCTATCGCGATTCCGACACTCGCGATGTCGGACAACTTACTTTACCGACCCCCGAACCCCGATACACAGTTTCTCCTATACACTCGTACGATTGACCATTCAATGGTCCCTCACTCCATCGGCGTTTCAGACTTTCCAATGCCAAAACACATATGTCCTTAGGATTCATGATTCCCCGAACCCCGATTTTCGATGGATGACTCTCCTTCTGAAACTTTCTGAATGTCTCGGTCTCACCTACATGTCCCAACTGACGGACGACTCAGATCTAATATCGAGATTTCGCAATTGGCGATTCCCCTGATGACAAGGTTCTATGTCAACTCAAAACCCCGGTAGCCAATATACCGATGGGTCACTCAATCTCCGCCACGTGTCCCCACAAATGGACGGCTCAGATTGTTCTCGGGACTTTTACCATGAAAATTCCCGACCTCCTGTCATTGTGACTCCCGATATTGCGATTCTCGATTTCCCGAAATGGAAAATCTCACGACACGCATCCTCCGTCTTTCGGACGATCTAGATCTATTTCGGAGCTTTCACCCCTAATCACTGAGGTTTAACCTTCGGACAACTCCCGACAGATCCAACGGCTGTCGGGTTTTCTGGCTGAGATCTGACGGCTCAGACGGTTCCTAACCAATTCGGGATTTCGCGTATCGTGATTTCCACACTCCTGTGCCATTCAAAAGGAATTTTAATTCCTGTGCACATTGTCCCGATCTAACGGTCACGATGGCTCATCTTCCCTCCCGAACAGATCCTAAGTTTCCAACACCATTGGTGTGGAGACCTATCTCCCTATGGACATAGACCACACCATCTGTGGTTTCACTCGCCGTTATACTTCCTGAGCTCGTAAGCACGGTCAAGCAACTACTTGACACTCCGGAACAAACCATGGTCTGAAATTGGCCATTCCAGACCCAATTTCCCTCACATTCTCGGTCCAAAGACCGCTCCACTAGTCCATCTAGTCTCAGTGTCGAAACCTCGCTCTGATACCAAATTGTAGTGTACCTTTTTATTACCAAGGCTTTTATCGCTCTCTGTTACCTATCTGTAAACATCATTTGCTTAACTCATACAGATATTATAAATCAGATGCATTTAAACAAGTAAACACATTCTACACAGAGTATTCATTTGAATTATTGCCATAATTAACAATCAATAGCACTTCATGCTAATTCATATACACAGTGGAATCATGATAATATATACAGCACAGTCATGCCAAAATGTGATAAAAACATAGTTAGAAACTTATATTAGAGAAGTGGTGGAATCCACCAACCAAATGTAGGCCTTCCACGAACCTCCCAGCCTTAGACCACGCTGCTCATCAGCTCAACAATGGGTCACCCCCGAGCTGGGACTAAGCTCCACCCCAAGGCAAGGAATCTAGGCTCAGGCTGAGGTTACAGGGAAAACATCACACACAACCATAAGGAAGGAATTCTCTCCCAGGAATATCCCACGCTCACTGCCCACAGACCCTCATTCCCCACATGCCTGTTCCACCCCAGGAGAATGCACCTTCTCTATCACCTGGACAGTCCTTCGACTGCCAATCTCCCTTACCTTGGGTTACAGGAACAGACCAGACCGGAAGTCTCCGGGCTCTATGGCAGATACATGGTTTCTTCCAAGAGTTCTCTTCTTTTTCTTCGCACTCTCTCACCTGGAGGGAGTCTCTCATAGGCCAACAAGCCTCACGCAGTCCAGTACTACGTGGCCACAACAACCCACGGGGAAAATAGACACAGGTTTCCCAAACTGGTTCAGTAATATCTGGATGGTTTCACAGTCACGACTTCGGAATAGGGACTCCACGCATAGGCTCGCTCAGTTTTCCTGAACAAGAAGACTCTTCCCCAAAATCAACATTGGCTTCTCGCAAGCTGGGGATTACACGCACAGGATTTCTCAGAGGCAAACACAGACATTCGAGTCACAGGGTCGTACCAAGGACCTCTACATGAGTCATTTTGTCTATACTTCTTATAGCTCATACACACTCAGGCCGTTCGATCGAATGGAGAATGAAACCCCTTCAGGGTCCATCCTGGCCATTTTATTCGCATGCACCAGGGTTGACACTTGTCACCCATGGAACTGCATGCGTTCCACCAGCATGCGTTGCTCCCACCATTTGGGATTCACATTTCCTTCCAAAAGGACTTAGGATAAAAAAATAAAATGCACAAGTCTTTTGGAATAATAATAAAATATGATTCCCAGGCTTAAGCCCCCTAGGCTTATCCCGTGGGCTCAACACTTAGCCCCTTTCCCACCTTCCAGCCCCTAATTCCTTGCCCACTCTATGGATGCTTAGTCCCCCTTCACTCATTCATCGTGGTCGGTCTGCACCTAGTGGTGTTTATATTTTATTAAACATTCTGCATACATACAAGTACAACAGCAGGCTCCTGGCCTTCAGCACTTAGGCTCCATGGCCTAACAAACACATAAGCCTATCGGCTTATAAAAAACTTGGCTCACCAGCCTATAGAACATATTTACAATTCATTTCATATATCATGGTTTGCAATGGGGCTCGGCCTTGGGGACACTACACAAAGCATAAATGTCGACATGCAAAGATCCATGTCAAGTAAGACAGGCCATGGCCACCAAACATACACTGTGGATCCATGCCAATATGACTCAAATCTGAACATAGCCACCAAAAAATACACTGTGAATCTATGTGTTAAAGACTCAAATTTGAACATAGCCACGAGACAAACACAATGGATCTATGCAATAATACAATATGAATATACTCCAATGCAACCTGAATCTATCAGAAAAGATCCAGGGTATTCATCTCCACCATTCTATAGTACGAATATAACCATGAGAATACACGTGTTGAAGTCGAACATGGTAGAAACCACTTGATTAGCAGTCATTAGTGTATATCATTAACACATGCAAGGGAAATCACCAATAATTTCAATGAATCCCAAGGTAATCTAGTATAATCCAACAAATGTGAATTAATGAGTTGAAGTCGAGCATTCGGTAGAATCTCTCGATCAGAGGTCAATAATGAAAAACCACTGTCGAAAGTGAGGAGACCTACCATTGAGGCATGCAAGTTCCAAGGTACCAATTAGTTTCTAAGTCTAATGCCTGGATAATGGGTTGGAGTCGACAGGAAAAGACTCGTCACAGGAGGGCCTTAATGTATCCCTCATCAATGATACGAAACGGGTAAAATGATTTGAGGTAGATCAGAGTAAAAAGTGATTCAATATTGACTCAGGGATGACCGATGCAATGGAAGGCTTAAGGATTGTAGAAATGGCTGACACAATAGAAGGCTTTCCGGGTTGAACTTCTCTTTGAACATATTGATGACACACCAACTGTCTTGGAAACATAGACTCAACAATAGGGATCACAGACCAATTTCTAATCTTATAAAGGAGTATGATCAAGAGACAAGTAGATTTTCCAACCTAGAAACAAAGCGAGTGAAAGGGTTTCATGTGAAAAAATGACTCTTCCATAGAATACAGGTTTAGATACATTTCTTTCCAAATTCCTCCCCCACCATTTCTGGAGAGTACCTATTTATTTTTACACAATCTTGAGGAGGATAACGTATGCTTGAAATATAATCTCATCCTTCGGAGCGGTTCGGTCCCATATGGGCCTTTCGATGTTTGTTTTATGAGTCCAAAGAAAGTAAACTCAGTGGTTTCATATATAGAGAGTCTGAAAAACACTTAAAGGAAACTCCAAGATGTCCTTTTTCGTAAAGTAGTCTGATGAGACCAAAAAAGAGATAATCTACCGCTCAACAGACATTTTCTTCAAATGCTTTAACAAGCGTGAAAAGAACAAGGTCGCTCGAAAATATTTTCATGTTTAGAGAGTTTGAAAATATCTTAAAGGGAAATCCAGGGGGTTCCTTTTTCATATAACCTTTACGAGTCCGAAAAAGTGATAAAAGTTTAGTCGGTTACATTCTCAGGTATTTATGAGCATGCGAAAGAACAAACACTGAGCTCGGGATTGTTTTCATTTGTACCAAGATTAAAACAAATCAAAACTATGCTTGGGATAGATTTTAGTTTTACACAAGATTAAAACTAAACAAAACTGTGCTTGGAACTAGTTTCAGTTTTACACAAGCTTGAACTAGAGGAAACTATGCTTGAGGTAGGTGGTTTCATTTTTACAATATCTTGAACCAGAGAAAACTATGCTTGCAACTTTCCAACCCAGAATCCAAGGATTCTTGGTACTTATCCCCCAACTTAAGAAGCTAGCGGCTTAACTTCAGCATGAATTCCAGAGGCTGTAAGCATTGCACCCCAAGCTTCATTTCGTCCAGTGGAACAAGAAGATGAAATGAAGATTCAAATACTATATGTAACGAAGTACTTGACTCAATCGAAGAGGGGGGAAACCTATTTCATTTTTTAATGAGCTTGATAGAGGAACATGAACTATGATCGAGCCTCTGTTTCATTTTTTAATGAGATTGTTACAAAGATGAAAAAACTATGCTCAAGAATCCAGGTTCAATCCCCAGACCTCTACTTCATTTTTTAACGAGATTGACACAGAAAAAAGAACTATTCTTGTAACCTTTGTTTCATTTTTTAATGAGGTTTCCAGAGAGACAAAAAAACTATCCCCGTGACCTATGTTTGAGTTTTTAATGAGGTTTCCACAGAGATGCAAAACTATCCTCACAGCTGGTTTCATTTTTTAACGAGCTTGAAATCATAAAACCATGATCAAAACTCTCTTCTTGATCATGGCTTCCAAGAGAACAATTCTTTGGAAGGGCACCATATCAAGGGAAAAAACTTGGTCGTGGCTTCCAAGAGGTCTTCACTTGACGAAAGAAACGCTCTCTAGAAGGACACCATGTCAAGGGATGCGACAGGGGTAAGGAGATCAAGCTCTAATAGCCCTATCTAAGAGATGACCATGTCAACTACCGGATCAAAGTTGTAAGAGATTGAGATTACAACGAAAGGCTCATCTTCATCGAGAGCTGAAGGCATGGGAGATAACACCACATAATTGACTTGTGGTAGGGGCGATACCATATACATATAAGAACCATTTAGGGAGTTCATTTATTTGATGGTCAAGTCAGGGCCAATGAATGAAAGTTGATCAATAGTCACAATTATTCCATCGTGAGGACAAAAGTGGACAAAATAGATTTCATGGCATATACATAATCTCTCCCAAGGAGTAAATTGAAACTCAAGGGGTCTTGGACTACCATGACGTCAATAAATATAGTTTTCCCTTACAAAGTTACAGAAACTGAGGAAGGAATCCTAAAGGGTGACTGGTTCTTCTGTTAAAAGATAACACATTGTATGTAACTGGCACAAGATGAAGATAACCCAAATCTTTCCAAGCAATAGAGGAAAAAATACTAATGGACACACCTTCATCTATCAGCATCCGAGGAATGTCTTGACCTCAAACTTGTATTGTAGTCTTGAAAGGAATGTGAGAGGGAAGACGAGGACCAGTTAGTCCCCAATTAAAAAGGATGGCCTCATTACTTGGAGGGGGTTTCATGGAAGAAGGAGGAATGCCCCCCAACACGGTAGAGTTTGTAGCAAAAAGAAAAAATATGAGTAGTATCAGGTTTACTCTCTAGCGGGAGAGTAGGATCGACCGATGATGAGATCAGATCGACAACTTGGGTTTCATTCTCCAAGGGGAGAATGGGGTCGACGGGTGGAAAGGGATCGATCACTTAGGTTTCACTCTCTAACGGGAGAGTGGGATCGACCGAGGATGGGATCGAATCAACCACTTTGTCAACTGGATCAACTAAGGACGTGACCATATTGACTACTTGATCAACCATACTGACCGACGAAGGGACCAGATTTATCATTCTATCAAATATAGGTGGGTTGAGAGTAAGGCTGTGGTAAGTAGGCAGAAGTTGAGGCTGGGAAGCAGTCATGTCCATTATCTTCGAGTAATTTTGAGGCTTCATCCATATGAAGAAAAAGGTGAGTTTGATGACTCCTTCCTCATAACCTAAGAGGGAACTTGACTCTACTTTTCTTCTTCCCAACAATATCTTGACTAGTTGACGGGAAGTCAACAACATGTTGTTTAGAGGCTGACAACATGGGCTGGTGAGGGCATGTAGACCATGCTTAGTTAGCAGTTGCTTCAGTCGCTGGAAGCTGCTCTCACATTCTTCAGTCCACTGAAACTTTTTCTGCTTCCTTTGCAAGGAAGTGATAGCATGAGCTATCCTTGAGAATCCGGCTATAAACCTCCTATAATAGCCCTCTAGACCCATAAAGGATCTAAATTCCACCACATTCCTTGGCGCTAGCCATTCCCGAATGGCCTGTACCTTCTCAGGATCCACAACGATCCCTTCTTCAGATACAATGTGTCCCAAGTAATGTATCTTCCTTTGGTAAAAAGAGCACTTGCTCAGTTTTGCGTACAGCTGGTGTTCTCTCAACACCTGCAGCACCATTCTCAGGTGTTTCTCGTGTTCTTACTCTATCTTGGAATACACCAAGATATTTTCCAGGAAGACTATGACAAACTTGTCCAAATAATTTCTGAACACTCCATTCATTAAGAACATGAAGACAGCAGGTGCGTTGGACATTCCAAATGGCACCACAGTGAATTCATAATGACTGTACCTTGTTCTAAAGGCGGTCTTACTAATGTCCTCATATTTTATCCTCACTTGGTGATATCCAGATCAGAGATCTACTTTCAAAAATACTTTCGCATCCTTCAACTGATCAAAAAGATCATCAATCATTGGCAGAGGATACTTGTTCTTGACAGTGACCTTATTCAACTGTCGAAAGTCAATGCACAACCTCAACGTCCCATCTTTCTTCTTCACAAATAGGACCAGGGCTCCCCACGGTGACACACTGGGGCGAATGTAACCTTTCTTTAGTAGCTCTTCGAGCTGCAATTGAAACTCTTTCAGCTCTGGTGTGCTCATTCTATAAGGAGCCTTCGAAATTAGAGCTGCTCCAGGCATCAAATTTATAGATAAATCGATGTCCCTTTTCAGAGGTAGTCCAGGTACCTCCTGAAATACGTCCTTAAATTATTTTAGCACTTTGTGGTCTTCCAATTTAGAGACCACATTTTGGAATACTTCTTCCACTCGAGATGAAAATAATTGACAGCCTTTCCGGTAACATTTCTTCAGCTGCATGGCTGAGATTTACCTAACAGCCACGGGTCTGGGAATTCCTTGGACTGTTACTTGATTTCCCTTTTCATCCAGACATGTAAATCTTTTATTACGGAAATCCAGAAGGGCATGGTGTTGGTCCAGCCAGTCCATCCCAATTAAGTAATCATATGATCCTAAAGGCAGAATGTTCAATTCATCCTTAGTGCTCATTCCTTTCATGTCCACTGAGCAAGACTTAACCAATTCAGGGACCTTTCTCTTGGTCCATGTGGCTAACTGCACTAACCAAGACTTCTCATGTTTGCTCCTCATTAGGTGCACACTTTCCACCATTCTAGGGTCTATATAACTATGGCTAGCCCCTGAATCAATTAAAATAACAAGTGGTCGGTTGTTGATCATAGCTTCCACTTCAACCATGTGCAATTGAAATTCTGCTTGCTTATTGTCCAGGGATGCATAGATCCTTGGCATTCTGCTACCCATATCCTCCACTGTTTCAGCTTGTTGAACAGTATGGACAGTTCTTGCTTTGTCTTTTCTGTGGGGGCAGTCTCTGTACCTATGATTCCCTTTACAACCCCAACACTCCATAGGTGGAGGCCTTGGCATCTGCTCACTCCCTTCATCTTTCCTGGGATCTTTAAAAGATGACTATCCCCAAGGACTATTTTTGAAAAAGGAAGGCTTTCTTCCCTTCTGCCTCTGTTCTTTCTTAAATCTCTTCCGGTCATCCCAAGCCTTCTGAAAGGTAGGCTTTTCTCTTTGCTATTCGTATAGGCATTTCTCCCTTCTTATGGTTTCTTCCATGGTCTTAGGATCATCATATTGGATCTTTTCACCAATGGAAGGTGGCAGTCCACTCAGATATCTCTGAATTTTGACAGCCTCATCCTTGATGAATAGAACATACTTCAGTAGTTCCAGAAAATTTCGTTCATACACATCAATACTCATGCTGCCTAGCTTGAGTTCGAAGAACTCCTTCTTCTTTCTGTCATAGTATCTTTTATTCAAGTATTTCTTCTCGAAATACCTCTTAAATTCCTTCCACGTGACCTCTTTCCCTCTGATGTGCTGCACCTGCACAAACTGATCCCACCACATGGATGCTTTTCCTTTCAGTTGGTACATTGCAATTCTTCCTTCTACATGGGTGGAATAATTCTGCAGATGGAAGTATTTCTTCATTCCAAGCAACCAAGTCTTGGCATCTTCCTCCTTCTTATGTTCTCCATCGAATGTTGGAGGCTTAATTTTGTTCATCTCCCCTTTTAATTTCTCCTTTCCAAATTTTTGATGTTTTCTGGTAGGGGACGGGCTTGAACTACTATGTGTCTCCCTGTCAGAATGTTATTGAGAGAAACTAAGATGTCGGCTACCACTCCTCAACCTACTTATTCTCCCATGGGTTCTGCGACTCTCCGTCGTACTTGAGTCTCTTTGCTTTTCAAGTTTCTTCTCTATTCTTTCTAGGCTCTTCAAAAATTTTAGGTTTAATTCCCCTTGTTGATCCCTGACTTTCATGAGCTTTCGGCTATCAGCTCGTCGAGCCTTGGCCTCTCATTGCAATCCTTCAATGATTTTCATTATGTGTCCTTCCTTATCCATCTCTTTTCCATGCCCATTAGAGTTCAATCCTTCGACTCCTAGGGTAACATCCTTTCCTTCCCATTCATCTTCTATTTCAGGGGTAATCTGCACTTTTCCTCACTCCATACTCGGCGTTGATTAGCTGGAGTTCTAGCCTTCGTTGAACTCTGCACATGCACTGTGCAATTGAATTTGAAGTTTTTTAGGCCATTAAACTTCATGAAAAATCCACAACATTTATAACTAATACCAACAAAAACAAGAGACATTTCGGTTCCAAATAAGTTGTCCGAGCTCTTGTTCGGCTCTGCAAAATTTTGGGTTTTCGAAATTCTCATTTTTTGGCTCTTCGGGACTTTTAGGCCTTCGGGTTTTTGTACCTCGGGACTTCCAAAATTCTGATTTACCTTTTCTATGGGTCCACAGCACAGCTGTCGCCCTCTACCATAGTGGTGCGTTTCAGAGGATCGTCGTCACGTTCGGTGACATCATTGGGGTCCACTGCTCCCGCTTCTCTTCACACTCACTGGCACGTGGTACTCTCAATGTGTCCATGTCATACACCTCCCAATTAAACTTCGGGTGTCGGGGTTTCGTGATCCCCGATGACATGAGTTCCTATCCTCATGAACTCTCGATCCCTGATTTGCCGATGCACCTTTTTCCTTAGCCCCTCTCGGCTATGCTAAGGTCCATGTGACCGCCTCACATAAGACCACAGCCTTATATCCTTATCGGGGTTTTTCCCTATCGCGATTCCAGCACTCGTGATGTCGGACAACTTACTTTACTGACCCCCGAACCTCGATACATAGTTTCTCCTATATACTCGTACGGTTGACCATTCAACGGTCCCTCACTCCATTAGCATTTCAGACTTTCCAATGCCGAAACGAAGATGTCCTTAGGATTCGCGATTCCCCGAACCCCGATTTCCGATGGATGACTCTCCTTCTGGAATGTTCTGAATGCCTCGGTCTCGCCCACGTGTCCCAACTGACAGACGGCTCAGATATAATCTCGGGATTTTGCAACTGGCGATTCCCCTGATGACAAGGTTCTATGTCAACTCAAAACCCCGGTAGCCAATATACCGATGGGTCGCTCGATCTCCACCATGTGTCCCCATAAATGGATGGCTTGGATCATTCCCGGGACTTTTACCATGAAAATTCCCGACCTCCTGTCATCGTGACTCCCGATATTGCGATTCTCGATTTCCCGAAATGGAAAATCTCACGACACGTGTCCTCCATGTTTTAGATGGTCTAGATCTATTTTGGAGCTTTCAACCCTAATCACTAAGGTTTAACCTTCGGACATCTCCCAACAGATCCAACGGCTGTCGAGTTTTCCAGCTGAGATCTGACGGCTCATATGGTTCCTAACCAATTTGGGATTTTGCGTATCGTGATTTCCACACTCCTGTGCCATTCAAAAGGAATTTTAATTCTTGTGCACATTCTCCCTATCTAACAGTCACAAGGGCTCATCTTCCCTCCCGAACAGATCCTAAGGTTCCAACACCATTGGTGTGGAGACCTATCTCCCTGTGGCCATAGACCACACTAGCTGCGGTTTCACTCGTCGTTATACTTCCTGAGCTTGTAAGCACGGTCAAGCAACTACTTGACACTTCAGAACAAACCATGGTATGAAATTGGCCATTCGAGACCCAATTTCCCTCGCATTCTCGGTCCAAAGACCGCTCCACTGGTCCATCTAGGCTCAATGTCGAAACCTCGCTCTGATACCAAATTGTAGCGTACCTTTTTATTACCAAGGCTTTTATCGCTCTCTGTTACTTATCGGTACACATCATTTGCTTAACTCATACAAATATTATAAATCAGATGCATTTAAACAAGTAAACACATTCTACACAGAGTATTCATATGAATTATTGCCATAATTAATAATCAATAGCACTTCATGCTAATTCATATACACAGTGGAATCATGATAATATATACAGCACAGTCATGCCAAAATGTGATAAAAACATAGTTAGATACTTATCCTAGAACAGTGGTGGAATCCACCAACCAAATGCAAGCCTTCCACGAACCTCCCAGCCTTAGACCACGCTGCTCATCAGCTCAGTAGTGGGTCACCACCAAGCTGGGACTAAGCTCCACCCCAAGGCAAGGAATCTAGGCTAAGGCTGAGGTTACAGGGAAAACATCACACACAACCACAAGGAAGGAATTCTCTCCCAGGAATCTCCCACACTCACTGCCCACATACCCTCATTCCCCACATGCCTGTTCCACCCCAGGAGAATGCACCTTCTCTGTCACCTGGACAATCCTTCAGCTGCCAATATCCCTTACCTTGGGTTACAGGAATAGACCGGACTGGAAGTCTCCAGGCTCTATGGAAGCTACAGGGTTTCTTCCAAGAGTTCTCTTCTTCCTCTACGCACTCTCTCACCTGGAGAGAGTCGCTCACAGGCCAACAAGCCTCACGCAGTCCAGTACTGCGTGGCCACAACAACCCATGGGGAAAACAGACACAGGTTTCCCAAACTGGTTCAGTAATCTCTGGATGGTTTCACAATCACAGCTTCGGAATATGGTCTCCACGCACAGGCTCACTCAGTTTTCCTGAACAACAATACTCTTCCCCAAAATCAACATTGGCTTCTCGCAAGCTGGGGATTACACGCACAAGTTTTCTCAGAGCCAGACACAGACATTCGAGTCACAAGGTCGTACCAAGGTCCTCTACAGGAGTCGAGTTGGTTGTACTGCTCAGAGCTCATACATGCTCAGGGCATTCAATCGAATGGAGAATGAAACCCCTTTAGGGTCCACCCTGGCCATTTTATTCACATGCACCAGGGTTGACACTTGTCACCCATGGAACTGCATGCGTTCCACCAGCACATGTTCCTCCCACCATTTGGGATTCACGTGTCCTTCCAAAAGGACTTAGGATAAAAACATAAAATGCACAAGTCTTTTGGAATAATAATAAAATATTATTCCCAGGCTTAAGCCCCCTAGGCTTATCCCCTGGGCTCAACACTTAGCCCCTTTCTCACCTTCCAGCCCCTAATTCCTTGCCCACTTTGTGGATGCTTACTCCCCCTTCACTCATTCATCGTGGTCAGTCTGCACCTGACGGTGTTTATATTTTATTAATCATTCTGCATACATACAAGTACAATAGCAGGCTCCTGGCCTTGAACACTTAGGCTCCCTGGCCTAACAAACACATAAGCCTACCGGCTTATACAAAACTTGGCTCACCAGCCTATAGAACATATTTACAATTCATTTCATATATCATGGTTTGCAATGAGGCTCGGCCTTGGGGACACTACAAAAAACATAAATGTCGACATGCAAAGATCCATGTCAAGTAAGACAGGTCATGGCCACCAAACATACACTGTGGATCCATGCCAATATGACTCAAACCTGAACATAGCCACCAAAAAATACACTGTGGACCTATGTGTTAAAGACTCAAATTTGAACATAGCCATGAGACATACACAGTGGATCTATGCAACAATACAATATGAATATACTCCAATGCAACCTGAATCTATCAGAAAAGATCTAGTGTATTCATCTCCACCACTCTATAGTACAAATCTAACAATGAGAATACATGTGTTGAAGTCGAACATGGTAGAAACCACTTTATTAGAGGTCATTAGTGTATATCATTAACACGTGCAAGGGAAATCACCAATAATTTCAATGAATCCCAAGGTACTCTAGTACAATCCAACGAATGTGAATTAATGAGTTGAAGTCGAGCATTCAGTAGAATATCTCGATCAAAGGTCAATAATGAAAAACCACTGTCGAAAGTGAGGAGACCTACCATTGAGGCATGCAAGTTCCAAGGTACCAATTAGTTTGTAAGTCTAATACCTGGATAATGGGTTGGAGTCGACAGGAAAAGACTCGTCACAGGAGGGCCTTAATGTATCCCTCATCAATGATACGAAAGGGGTAAAATTATTTGAGGTAGATCAGAGTAAAAAGTGATTCAATATTGACTGAGGGATGATCGATGCAATAGAAGGCTTAAGGATTGTAGAAATGGCTGACACAATAGAAGGCTTTCCGGGTTGAACTTCTCTTTGAACATATTGATGACACACCAACTGTCTTGGAAACACAGACTCAACAATAGGGATCACAGACCAATTTCTAATCTTATAAAGGAGTATGATCAAGAGACAAGTGGATTTTCCAACCTAGAAACAAAGCGAGTGAAAGGGTTTCATGTGAAAAGATGACTCTTCCATAGAATACAGGTTTAGATACATTTCTTTCCAAATTCCCCCCCCACCATTTCTGGAGAGTGCCTATTTATTTTTTCACAATCTTGAGGAGGATAACATATGATTGAAATATAATCTCATCCTTCGAATGATTCCTTCAAGTATGTTTAACGAACCCTAGGAAGGAGCGGTTCGGTCCCATATGGGCCTTTCGATGCTTGTTTTATGAGTCCAAAGAAAGTAAACTCAGTGGTTTCATATTTAGAGAGTCTGAAAAACACTTAAAGGAAACTCCAAAATGTCCTTTTTCGTAAAGTAGTTTGATGAGACCAGAAAAGAGATAATCTACCGCTCAACAGACATTTTCTTCAAATGTTTTAACGAATATGAAAAGAACAAGGTTGCTCGAAAATATTTTCATGTTTAGAGAGTTTGAAAATATCTTAAAGGGAAATCCAGGGGGTTACTTTTTCATATAACCTTTACGAGTATGAAAAAGTGATAAAAGTTTAGTCGGTTACATTCTCAGGTATTTATGAGCACGTGAAAGAACACACACTGAGCTCGGGATTGTTTTCATTTGTATGAAATATTAAAACAAAACAAAACTATGCTTGGGATAGATTTTAGTTTTACGCAAGATTAAAACTAAACAAAACTGTGCTTGGAACTAGTTTCAATTTTACACAAGATTGAACTAGAGGAAACTATGCTTGAGGTAGGTGGTTTCATTTTTACAAGATCTTGAACCACAGAAAACTATGCTTGCAACTTCCCAACACAGAATCCATGGATTCTTGGTACTTATCCCCCAACTTAAGAAGCTAGCGGCTTAACTTCAGCATGAATTCTAGAGGCTATAAGCATTGTGCCCCAAGCTTCATTTCGTCCAGTGTCACAAGAAGATGAAATGAAGATTCAAATACTATATGTAACGAATTACTTGACTCAATCGAAGAGGGGGGAAACCTATTTCATTTTTTAACGAGCTTGATAGAGGAACATGAACTATGATCGAGCCTCTGTTTCATTTTTTAATGAGATTGTTACAAAGATGAAAAAACTATGCTCAAGAATCCAGGTTCAATCCCCAGACCTCTACTTCATTTTTTAACGAGATTGACATAGAAAAAAGAACTATTCTCGTAACATTTGTTTCATTTTTTAATGAGGTTTCCAGAGAGACACAAAAACTATCCCCGTGACCTATGTTTGAGTTTTTAATGAGGTTGCCACAGAGATGAAAAACTATCCTCACAACTAGTTTCATTTTTTAACGATCTTAAAATCATAAAAGCATGCTCAAAACTCTCTTCTTGATCATGGCTTCCAAGAGAACAATTCTTTGGAAGGGCACCATATCAAGGGAAAAAACTTGGTCGTGGCTTCCAAGAGATCTTCACTTGACGAAATAAATTCTCTCTGGAAGGACACCATGTCAAGGGATGCGATAGGGGTAAGGAGATCAAGCTCTAATAGCCCTATCGAGGAGATGACCATGTCAACTACCAGATCTAAGTCATAAGAGATTGATATTAGAATGAAAGGCTCATCTTCATCAAGAGCTGAAGGCATGGGAGATAACACCACATAATTAACTTGTGGTAGGGGCGATACCATATACATATAAGAACCATTTAGGGAGTTCATTGAGTTGATGGTCAAGTCAGGAACAATGAATGAAAGTTGATCAATAGTCACAATTATTCCATCGTGAGGGAAAGATATCACATGAAAAAGAGTGGACAAAATAGATTTCATGGCATATACATAATCTCTCCCAAGGAGTAAATTGAAACCCAAGGGGTCTTGGACTACCATGATGTCAATAAATAGAGTTTTCCCTTACAAAGTTACAGAAACTGAGGAAGGACTCCTAAAGGGTGACTAGTTCTTCTGTTAAAAGATACACATTGTACGTAACTGGATCAAGATGAAGATAACCCAAATCTTTCCAAGCAATAGAGGAAAAAATACTAATGGACACACCTTCATCTATCAGCATCCGAGGAATGTCCCGACCACAAACTTGTATTGTAGTCTTGAAATTAATGTGAGAGGGAAGACAAGGACCAGTTAGTCCCCAATTAAAAAGGATGGCCTCATTACTTGGAGGGGGTTTCATGGAAGAAGGAGGAATGCCCCCCAACACGGTAGAGTTTGTATCAAAAAGAAAAAAATATGAGTAGTATCAGGTTTACTCTCTAGTGGGAGAGTAGGATCGACTGATGATGAGATCAGATCGACCACTTGGGTTTCATTCTCCAAGGGGAGAATGGGGTCGACGGGTGGAAAGGGATCGATCACTTAGGTTTCACTCTCTAACGGGAGAGTGGGATCGACCGAGGATGGGATTGAATCAACCACTTTGTCAACTGGATCAACTAAGGATGTGACCATATTGACTACTTGATCAACCATACTGACCGACGAAGGGACCAGATTGATCATTCTATCAAATATAGGTGGGTTGAGAGTAAGGCTGTGGTAAGCAGGCAGAAGTTGAGGCTGGGAAGCAATCATGTCCATTGTCTTCGAGTAATTTTGAGGCTTCGTCCATATGAAGAAAAAGGTGAGTTTGATGACTCCCTCCTCATAACCTAAGAGGGAACTTGACTCTACTTTTCTTCTTCCCAGCAATATCTTGACTAGTTGACGGGAAGTCAACAACATGTTGTTTAGAGGCTGGCAACATGGGCTGGTGAGGGCATGCAGACCATGCTTATATAACCTTGGATAGACTAGGGAAATCCTTAAGAATATGGCTACCCTGACAAAGCATACAAGGGTACTAGGGATTATGATTTGTTTGGGTGATCTTGGCATCATCATCACTCCTATAACGATTATTAGTAACTGGTTGTTTTCCAACATGTACGGCAGTGGTTGGAGGTTTAGACCCTTGCTTATTTTTCTTCTTCAAAATATTCCTTTTCTTCTTCTTCTTATCCACCGGGTTACTAGCTTCAGAGATTTCGCTCAGTGAAGAAGATGAAACAAAAGATGACCTTGCAAGTGAAGAAGGAAAAGAAGATCTTACTGGTGAAGAAGGAGAAGGATCAACATGAGGTTGATGTTCTTGGTATCAGAGCACCTTCCTCAACAAAAAATTGTGGGTAAATTATTTTTCAGGGTAGAGACATATTTCGACATCTTAAATCTATAGAGATCTATCATTACACACATAAACCCATGATGAGGGATTCATACACGTAGTAATTAATACAAGTGGTACTTAAGCACACATATGTTGGCCACCCTTGTAACCCCTGTTGTTACCCCTTCGAGTGGTAGCGCATCAGACAACACCTGTATATGGATTGACCTATATCTCCTTAAGCCCTCCATAGATAAACTGATTGTCCGCCTGAATTCTATAGTGCTACCAAGAAAAACACTCGACAAGATACTCTCTAGTACCTGGGTAATCATGTAGTATGGCTAAGAGCACGATATAGCCTCCTTAGTTGGTGCCCTGAGATATTGGGATGACTACTACTGTTGGACCCCGCACATATATCAGAGAGATATAGAACAGGGAAAAACCTTGTCTGTAGAACCCTTGAATACCATAACCCTTGGGGAGGAAACAAAAATAGAACATACAAGATCTATTGTCATGCAACTGTGTCTTCTGCATTCGGGTTGCGAAATTACTACACATTTCTTCCTGTTAAGCATTTAGGCATTTCATCATTGAAGTATTCTTCAGGATAGAGTGTTTGGGAATTTCATCACTGCACTATTCTTCAGGTCGACACACTTATTTGGGACCTATTCCACTAGGTTCCTCTCTTTGCACAGATCCTAGTGATACCTATCATTTTTTAACATAATTTTTTTTTTGTGGACCTGGCCCTTCTCTGGAACCCTTATTTGGCTCCTATCCCATTGGATCCCCCTTTTCTCCCTGATCACAGTGGTACCTATCATTTTAAACCCTCCTTCTTAGTGGTCCCACCCAACCCTCCAAACCCCTTTTGTTTCCCCTATAGCAATTGTCTGCCTCTTATTTCCAAATGGATACCACGAGAGCCCAATAAATCAATTCCTTGATTGTTTACAACCACCAGAACAAGGAATACATCAAGAATATCACTACCAACATTATCTCAATCAATTCTTCTCTTTATATCCTTAAGGAACAATGTTCCCACATCAAATACCTCAAAGGCCTCAAATCCACCTTTGAACACTTCATGGGCCATTTCCAGAACCATTCTTCTTCTGAACAAACATTTTATCAAGATGACCATGAATCTTTCCATTACCAAGGTCCTCATATTACCCACTTTTATTGATACCTCCACCCGCCCAGAATTGAGATGAACAAATTTGATGGATCAGATCCCACATGCTAGGTCACCCAAATGGAACATTATTTCTCTTTGCATGGAATTATTGACGATTTAGCCAAGATTTGTTATGTTGTCATATATCTGGATTCAGAACGATGGAAATGGTGGCAATAGAAAAAGAAGGCATGCCAAGGGCATGTTTCTTGGACATAGTTTGTGGCCAAAATTTATGACCGCTTTGACTCCGACACCCACCATTTAGGTTGTTTGACCAAGTTAAAGTAGTTTGGGACAGTGGAAGACTTTATTTCTTCATTTGAGCACTTGGCTTTTAGAACAAAGGGCATGCCCAATGATTTCTTTATGGAATGCTTTATTAGTGGCCTTAAAGATGAAATTCATGCCCATGTTCTCATGTCATGCCCCCAAACTTAGTTGGAATCTACTCAACAAGCCAAGGAAGCCAAACAGATTGTCTCCTCCCAGACTTGCAAACCCTCCTTTCCTCCTCGCCCTAAACCCACTAATTTTTATCCTCTTACAACTCCCCTCAAGATCTAGAAATTAACCAGGGCTGAAATGGATGAACATCAACTCAAGGGTCTTTGTTATAATTGTGATGACAAATATTTTACTGGGCACAAGTTTAAGGATCAAAATATTTTTATGGTTGTGACTGAGGATCTTTCTGACAAATATGTAGTTGTTCCACTGGTGGAGGAACTACCACCTCCATATGACCTCACCATACCCTCTGACCCACCCGAAGTTGACCCGGTGATTTCACTTAATGACCTCACTGGCTTCTTTTCTCCATAGACTCTCAATTTAATTGGTTACATAAAAAATTAGAAAGGCATCATCCTTGTGGACAGTGGTAGCACCCATAACTTTATTCATCACCGCATTTCCCAAGAAGTCAATTGCTATATCTGTGTCATCAATAATTTTCAAATAATGATTGCCAATGGTGGTTCCATGAAATGTGGGGGACGATGTGAAAATGTGTGACTCCAAATTGGCCAGTATCACTTGAAATCCCATATGTTTTCTATAGACATGGGTGCTTGTGACATTTTTCTTGTTGTCGAATGGTTACACACTCTAGGCCCCATTCTCATGGATTTTAAGGACTTAACCATGCAATTTCAACATGAGGGACAACAATATAAGTTCCAAGGCATCACAACAGGCTCCCCGAAGATCATCAGTTCCCATCACATGGAAAATCTCCTCAAAAAAGTTCATTCGGGAATTATATCCC
The DNA here is from genome assembly GCA_000966675.3 of Picea glauca. NCBI lineage: Eukaryota > Viridiplantae > Streptophyta > Pinopsida > Pinales > Pinaceae > Picea > Picea glauca. Next base: position 783,170 of record JZKD02S1972013.1, on the reverse strand, counting down.
AACTCCACTCCATTCATGTTGTTGACAAAAAATATGTGCATCCCGACCTCTAATATATCCTCTCCCACCACCAAGTTGTTTTTACAACCCCTAAATCACTTCCCCATTCCTGTGGTGTGCATTATCATTCCATCCCTCTCATCCAGGGTAGTATTCCTCCCAATGTTCGACCTTATCGTCATCGCTTTGCCCAGAAGAATGAAATTGAGAAAAATGTTCATGAATTACTATAAGTTGGTGTTATCTGTCTCTGAACTAGCCCCTATTCTTCCCCTTGGTCATGGTACTCAAGAAAGAAGGTACTTGGCACATGTGTATTGATTTCCACACCCTCAACAAACTCACAATCAAAGACAAATTCCCCATTCCTATCATTGATTACCTCTTGGATGAATTGAGTGATGCTAAGTACTTCACCAAATTGGATCTATGTTCCAACTACCACCATATCCGTATGAAAGAACAAGACATTCTGAAGACTGCATTTCACACTCAAGGGTCATTATGAATTCTTTGTAATGCCTTTTGGATTGTGTAATTCTCTTTTCACTTTCCAAAGTCTTATGAATCACATATTTCATCCTTTTCTTCATCTTTTTGTCTTAGTTTTCTTTGATGATATTCTCATCTATAGTAAAACTTGGTCATCCCATATATCCCATGTGAATAAAGTTCTCCGTCTACTCTCTAAGAACCAACTTTTCCTCAAACAATATAAATGTTCCTTTGGTTCCTCAGAAGTGGAATACCTGGGTCATATTGTTGGCAAGGATAGTGTCCGAGTAAATCTTAAGAAAATTGAATCTATGCAATATTGGCCTCACCCTAAAACTCTTAAGAGCTTGCGTGGTTTTCTGGGTTTAATGGGTTATTATAGGAAGTTTTTTCATAATTATGGAAATATTGTAGCCCCTCTCACTTCCCTCCTTAAAAATAATTCCTTCACTTGGACTTCAGTTGTGGATCATGCCTTCCAAGCCTTAAAATATGTTATGTGCTTGACCCATGTCCTTGCACTCCGAGACTTCACAAAGACATTCATATTGGAATGTGATGCTTTCAGGAAAGGAATTGGGGCCATCCTCATGCAATATGGCAGGCCCTTTGTTATCAAAAAAATAGGTAAGTGTGGACACAAACTAATCTCCCTATTTTCATCCCGAAACTAGAACAAAACAAGACAATATACTAAACTTTCCTTAGATTTCAGATATCAAATAAGAAGAGGATCCAAAACATACCTTTTAAATTTTGTAGACCTGACCTTGAAAATGTGATCCCAACTCCATCGTAAGGCTTATAGAGAAGTATCTGCAAACAAACACAAGCCAACGAAGACAAGAATAACAAAGTCTATTCGATATGAAACTATGTACGTGATCAAGGAATCATACAATATGGACAAGTAACGTTCATATAGGAAAGAAAAGTATATATGTATTAAATAATGTGGAAGAAAGATACAACCAGATGCCTTGATGTTGTCAAGTTCCTTCCAATAGTTCCTTGATTCCAACACACTTATGCTCCATGGATTCTGAGACTGTATATTTTAGAGTCACTCACAATATATCTTGACAAAGGAAAGCTCATATCCAACATACAAGCTCCAAAAACTCCAAGATACAAAACTCAAGAACTAGCTAACTCAAGAATTTACCAACCAAGCACTAACCAACTAGATTTCCCATGAGAACTCTTCTCCTTTTATAAGATGAAAAGGATAGGGTGAGGAGGTTAGGATGATCCCATGAGAACAAGGATGCGACTCAGATCCAAACCGATCAGAATCCAACTCACCCTCAAAGCTTTTGTTCTACAAGAATCAAGAAGATTCTCTTTTTCTTCGTATGAACAATCGTCGCACCCTCAACACTCAGAAAACTGTGACGACATCGCATCCCACTGTGGTGTATCCAGTGAGGATCCTAGATCATTTCACCCTTAACACTGAGAAAGGTGCAACAATTCTTCTTTATAGGGTTTTTACAAAGGAAAAGACAATTTCATTTCTCAGGGAAAGTGTCTCTTCATTTTTCTTCAAAGATTCAGGCCATTGATCCTTATAAATCCAAAGGATAGGATTAAATCATTTACGGTCATAGGGGTGACGAAAATAATGTGTAACAGTGAGCCCCCAAAAGTATGAAGTTAGAACAGAGTGATATTTGAAATACTTTGTCGAGTGTGTGTTCGGAACAAGGAACACGTTGGTCAGAAACCAACCAACAAACAAGGAAATATTGTACAATAATATATCATCATTGAGGTAGGAATTATCATACTCAGAATAAAATGACTCAAAGAATAAATGTCGACATGCAAAGATCCATGTCAAGTAAGACAGGTCATGGGCACCAAACATACACTGTGGATCCATGCCAATATGAATCAAATCTGAACATAGCCACCAAAAAATACACTGTGGATCTATGTGTTAAAGACTCAAATTTGAACATATCCATGAGACATACACAGTGGATCTATGCAACAATACAATCTGAATATACTCCAACTCAACCTAAATCTGTCAGAAAAAATCCAGGGTATTCATATCCACAAATCTATAGTACGAATATAACCATGTGAATACATGTGTTGAAGTCTAACATGGTAGAAACCGCTTGATTAGCGGTCATTAGTGTATATCATTATCAAGTGCGAGGGAAATCACCATTAATTTCAATGACTCCCAAGGTACTCTAGTACAATCCAACGAATGTGAATTAATGAGATGAAGTTGAACATTTGGCAGAATCTCTCGATCAAAGGTCAATAATGAAAACCCACTGTCGAAAGCGAGGAGACATACCATTTAGGTATGCAAGTTCCAAGGTACCAATTAGTTTCTAAGTCATATTCCTGGATAATGAGTTGGAGTCGATAGGAAAAGACTCGTCACAGGAGGGCCTTAATTTATCCCTCATCAATGACATGAAATAGGTAAAATGATTTGAGGTAGATTAGAGTAAAAAGTGATTCAATACTTACTCATGGATGACAGATGCAATAGAAGGCTTAAGGACTACAGAAATGGCCGACACAATAGAACGCTTTCTGGGTTGAACTTCTCTTTGAACATATTGACGACACACCAACTGTCTTGGAAACAATGACTCAAAAATAGGGATCACAGACCAATTTGTAATCTTATAAAGGAGTATGATCAAGAGACAAGCAAATTTTCCAACCTAGACACAAAGCGAGTGAAAGGGTTTCATGTGAAAAAGCGACTCTTCCATAGAATACAGGTTTAGATACATTTCTTTCCAAAATCCCCCTCCGCCATTTCTGGCGAGTACCTCTTTATTTTTACACAAGCTTGAGGAGGATAACATATGCTTGAAATATAAGCTCATCCTTCAGATGATTCCTTTGGAGTATGTTTAATGAACCCTGGGAAGGAGTGGTTTCGTCCCATATGGGCCTTTCGATGTTTTTTTTACGAGTCCAAAAAAAGTAAACTCAATGGTTTCATATTTCGAGAGTCTGAAAAACACTTAAAGGGAACTCCAAAATGTCCTTTTTTCGTAAAGTAGTCTGATGAGACCAAAAAAGAGATAATCTACCGCTCAACAAATGTTTTCTTCAAATACTTTAATGAGCGTGAAAAGAACAAGATCGCTCGAAAATATTTTCATGTTTAGAGAGTTCGAAAATAGCTTAAAGGGAACTCCAGGGGGTTCCTTTTTCATATAACCTTTACGAGTGTGAAAAGGTGATAAAAGTTTACTCGGTTACATTCTTAGGTATTTATGAGCACGAGAAAGAACAAACACTGATCTCGGGATTGTTTTCATTTGTACGCAAGATTAAAACAAAACAAAACTATGATTGGGACAGATTTTATTTTTACACAAGATTAAAACTAAAAAAAATTGTCCTTGGACCTAGTTTCAGTTTTACACAAGCTTGAACTAGAGGAAAATATGCTTGAGGTAGGTGGTTTCATTTTTACATAAGGTTGAACCAGAGAAAACTATGCTTGCAACTTCCCAACGCAAAATCCAGGGATGCTTGGTACTTATCCCCCAACTTAAGAATCTAGCAGCTTAACTTCATCATGAAGTCTAGAGGCTATAAGCATTTCCCCCCAAGCTTCATTTCGTCCAGCGACACAAGCAGATGAAATGAAGCTTCAAATACTATATGTAATGAAGTACTTGACTCAATTAAAGAGGGGGGAAATCTATTTCATTTTTTAACAAGCTTGACAGAGGAACAAGAACCATGCTTGAGCCTCTGTTTTATTTTTTAATGATCTTGCCACAAAGAAGAAAAAAATATGATGAAGAATCCAGGTTCAATCCCGAGACCTATACTTTATTTTTTAATGAGTTTGAAATGGAAACAAGAACTATTCTCGTAACCTTTGTTTCATTTTTTAATGAGGTTGCTAGAGAGACGCAAAAACTATCCCCATAACCTCTATTTGATAATTTAATGAGGTTGCCACAAAGATGAAAAACTATACTCATAACTGGTTTCATTTTTTAACGAGCTTGAAATCATAAAACCATGCTCAAAACTCTCTTCTTGATATTGGCTTCCAAGAAAAAAATGCTTTAGAAGGACACCATGTCAAGGGAAAAAAATTGGTCATGGCTTCCAAGAGATCTTCACTTGACAAAAGAAACTCCCTTTGGAAGGACACCATGTCGAGGGATGCGACAGGGGTAAGGAGATCAAGAACTAATAGCCCTATCGAAGAGATCACCATGTCAACTACTAGATCTAAGACGTAAGAGATTGAGCTTACAATGAAAGGCTCATATTCATCGGCAACTGAAGGCATGGGAGACAAAACCACATAATTGACTTGTGGCAGGGGCGATACCATCTGCATATAAGGACCATTTAGGGAGAGCCAACGAATGAAATTTGATCAATAGTCACAATTCTTCCATCGTGAGGGAAAGATATCACACAAAAAAGAGTGGACACAATAGCTTTCATGACATATACATAATATTTCCCAAGGAGTAAATTGAAATCCAAGGGTCCTTGGACTACCATGACGTCAATAAATACAGTTTTCCCTTACAAAGTTATGGGAAACAGAGGAAGGACTCCTAAAGGATGATTGGTTCTTCTGTTAAATTATAACATATTCTGCGTAATCGACACAAGCTGAAGATAACCCAAATCTTTCCAAGCAATAGAGGACAAAATAATAATGGACACACCTTCATCTATCATCATCTGAGGAATGTCTCAACCAAAAAATTGTATTGTATTCTTGAAAGGAATGTGAGAGGGAAGACATGGACCAGTTAGTCCCCAATTAAAAAGGATGGCCTCATTACTTGGAGGGGGTTCCATGGGAGAAGGAGGAATGCCCCCCAACACGGTAGAGTTTGTATCAAATAGAAAAACATGAGCATTATTAGGTTTACTTTCTAGTGGGAGAGTACGATCGACCGATAATGAGATAAGATCGACCACTTGGGTTTCATTCTCCAAGGGGAGAATGGGTTCAACAGGTGGAAAGGGATCAACCACTTAAGTTTCACTCTCTAATGGGAGAGTGGGATCGATCGAGGATGGGATCAAATTGACCACTTTGTCAACTGGTTCAACTAAGGACGTGACCATAATGACTTCTTGATCAACCGTACTAACTAACGAAGGGACCAGATTGATCATTCTGTCAAATACAAGTGGGTTGCGAGTAAGGTTGCAGTAAGAAGCCAAAAGTTTAGCCTAGGAAGCAGTCACGTCTTCCAGTAATTTCAAGGCTTCGTCCATATGAGGGAAAATATGAGTTTGATGACTCCCTCTGCATAACCTACAAGAGAACTTGACTCTATTTTTCTTCTTCCCAACGATATCCTGACTAGTTGACGAGATGTCAACAACATGTTGTTCAGAGGCTAACAACATGGGATGGTGAGGGCATGTAGACCATGCTTATATAAACTTGGATAGACTAAGGAAATCCTTAAGAAGATGGCTACCCTTACAAAGCCTGCAAGGGTACTAGGGATTACAAGTTGTTTGGGTGATCTTGGCATCATCAACACTCCTATAATGATTATAAGTAATTGGTTGTTTTCCAATATGTATGGCAGTGGTTGGAGGTTTGGACCCTTTCTTATTTTTCTTCTTCTTAATCTTCCTTTTCTTCTTCTTCTTATCCACCGGGTTACTAGCTTCATAGATTTCACTCAGTGAAGAAGATGAAATAGAAGAAGACCTTGCAAGTGAAGAAGGCAAAGAAGATATTACTGGTGAAGAAGGCGAAGGATCAACATGAGGTTGATGTTCTTGGGGGGAAGTGATTACAACCGAAGCACTTGCTGCATTTGGGATTACCTGAGTGGAAAAAAACCATATTGGTAATCCAATTGTGAGACCTAGAAGGCTCAAAGTAGTGATGCAAGGAGGACCAACGTTTCCGTAAGAAGGAAAAACAAAAGGTTCCCGAGGAATAGGGGTTGTTTCAATGGTCATTCCGGGAACTGATGCCATTAAACACAGTTCCAACCTAGAGTGTGCTAGGGAAAACAAACAACACACACTAAAAATATAGGAATCACGTAAACAAACAAAACCTTCTCACAATGAATGCACTAGCTGGTGATGAAATCCAATGTTGCAAGGACAATGTAAGAAGGCAATGATATAGAGTGGGTGGAAAAGTTACGTTGGCGACCTGCTTAACAGACTTACGCCTTGGTGCAAGATTCCACACAATAAACATGGATTTACCCTCCAAGGCTCCCAAGTGAGTTTGGTGAACATCGATTCCAGGTACAATGAATACTTCCCCTTCCCCGTCACCTCATGTATTACCCTAAAGAGAAAGGCTGCTAAGGTTACCATATACAACAATGATGCCTGGGGAAACAATCGATAGTCCGATACACGTGCAAAGGCAGGGTAACTGGGCCCAAAATCGACTTGAGAAGACCCGCACAGGGTTGTTTTCTCAAGTGAACCCCAATAATATGCGCAACCACTACACCAAGACCAACAAAGCAGGGTTAGTCACTCTTCTAGTCTTAATGCGACTTCATGATTGACTTTTGTGTGAGAAGGGATTCCCAGGACAAAATTTAATAAGTGGATTTCATCGCTCCCTAACTCAATATTCTATTTTTGTTTACAGCTCTATAAAGTTATCCTTTCATCCTATTCCAAAGCCCTACACTTTAAGTTAATGTAGGTTTGCTACAAGAAAATATAAAAATGTCTAATCAATTTTTATAAGTGCTTTATTTTAAGGCTGTTGTTTACTCAAGAGGAAAATGGCGTGGACTAGATGATGTTTTGACTGACTCTAAAAAATGCAAAGAAATAAGAATGCAAATATTTCACTTTGATGAAAGCCATATTACGAGAAGGAGAAAACGTTTATCATTCCTAGATGCACAATGTCCCAAAATTTTATTAAACTCATAAATATCAAGATCTTCAAGAAATGAGCCAAAGAGATTGTACACAAATACAAGATTCTTTGCCCCCAAGACCAAAAATGCCAAAAGCCATGCAATTTCGCTACTTCAAATGCAAAGATGCCCCCAATCTGATGCAAAGCAGTAAATTAAAATTGTTTTTTTCCGAAGATACACTAAAAAGAAATAGTGAGCTTCTTCAAAACAAAAGAAGACCAAACTACAATTGTTCTTTTAAAACAAACTATTCAGAAAAAGAAGTGTTTTTTACTAAAAAATTCTAAAGAAAAACAATGCTTTGCAACTGAAAGACACTCAAAGAAAGATATAAAATATTTCAAAATAAAGCATGCTAAAACAAAGAAAAGAATGGCCAAAATAAGATTCAAAGTTGTCAAGAAGACTGTAAACAAACCATATCCAAACCAAAAAATTCACCCCAAAGCCATATCACAGATCCAGGCAAGGAAAACCATCAAAAACTAAAAAGAAATCACAATCGTCGCAAGCTAAAAGACTAACACAGTGCATCGATCCTAGATCGTCGCAGGTAATAGAAGGCCACAGTGCAGCAATGTCACACTTTCTCTCAAGGAAGAGTGTGTCGATCCTAAATCGTCGCACTCTCCCTCAAAGCAAGGTGCGACGATTAGAGGAAAAATGGAGAAAATAAAAAAAATGAAGGTTTTCTAGTGTAATTAAACAGTCAAAGAGTTAATCTGGATATCCTAGTGACTCAAAAAATAGATCCCATCCATTCAAAGAAATCAAGAAAGAAAAACTAGGAAAAAAACTTGTCCCCAGTATGGTCGCCAATTTTGTTATCGAACAAATCGGTAAGTGCGGACACAAACTAATATCCCTAGTTTCACCCCGAAACTAGAAAAAAATAAAACAATATACTAAACTTTTCTTAGATTTTAGATATCAAATAAGAAGAGTATCCAAAACATACCTTTTAAATGTTGTAGACTTGACCTTGCCAATGTGATCCCAGCGCCATCGTAAGGCTTATGGAGAAGTATTTGCAAAGAAACACAATCCAATGATGACAAGAATAACAGAGTCTATTCAATATGAAAATATGTACATGATCAAGGAATCATACAATATGGACAAGTAACGTTCCTATAGGAAAGAAAAATATATATGTATTAAATAATGTTTAAGAAAGATACAACCATATGCCTTGATGTTTTTAGGTTCCTTCCAACAATTCTTTGCTTCCCACACACTTCTGCTCCATAGATTCCGAGACCGTATATTTGAGAGTCACTCACAATCTATATTGACAAATCAAATCTCATAGCCAACACACAAGCTCCAAAAAATCCAAGCTACAAAAATCAAAACTAGCTAACTCAAGAATTTACCAACCAAGCACTGTTATAGCAGGATTTGCCTCACCCCATGCAATCTTGCACATAAGGCCTTTTTCCATTTCCCTATGCAGACTTGTAATTCCTTTTTGCAAATCCTAGATCTAAAAATACAATTTTTCCACATATACACAGATTGCCTACTATACAACATGTGTATATGCAGGTTGCACTACTACAACCCACATGCATCGAGAAATGTGCCCAAAAATAAAAAAATGGTGTCGGGTTTCCATGTTATGTCATGAGATCAATGATCCTTGGAATTCCATATACTAGAAACGTTCCAAATCACCCCTTTAGTTCCCCTTGAAGGCTATAAATGGGCCAAATCAGAGCTATGGAAAAGAGCAGAAAGAATTCAACTTTGAGAAAAAAGTTACTCTTGAGGAATTATTCACTTCACATTGAGTCTTCATCCCTTTATCCTTTAAGTTTGAACACATTGTTCAACCCCCAAGCTCTTCCCTTACTGATTGTGAAGTCCATTGTATCTCTTACATGAGCTTGCCTTTGGTGGGGGATTGAAGTGGCAGAGGCCCAACTGGAAGGAACTTAGTTTCTCGGTTCCGAACTGTGCCGACACGAAAGTCTGTAACTTATTCACTTCTGTTGATTATATCTTAATAGAAATACTCTTTTATCGTCCAATTGATATCTTGAAAATATTTGAATTATTATTCCATGGGCGTATTTGTTATGAATTTGATGGATTATGCTATTGAATGTGCTAACATCATATATTATCACCATATGCTTGTGTTGCTAGGCTATTGAGGACTAGTTGCAGGTATATTTCTTTGGGTCAAGTGCTCAACGATGGACTTCATCGAACGTCTAGACGAGGTAGGCCTTTTATCTTTCCTTACTAGCATATTTGTTTATATAGGATACTTGAGAATAGATTTGATTTCTGCAGTCATTTCCATCTATTTTGGTTTACCCCTAGCCATAGAGAGATTTTCCCCGTAACAAAATTGGCGACTGTACTAGGGATTGAATCTTCTTTTTAGGGTTTTGAGTGCTTTTCTGCTTAGATTTATCTCCTTTATATTGAGTTTCTTGTCGTATGATTGCTTGACAACCTCTATTCACTCTGGGTCTGAGTCTTTCAACCTTCTCCTTAGACTAGCTGAGTTTTGACACATATACGTGGGTTTTTTCTTGATAGTCGTGTATATGCACGTGTTGTCCTTCTACAAGCTACATACATATGCGATTTTCCCTTGAACAATCATGTACATCAACCTTTGTTTCTTTTTTGATGGGTTTGGTGGTTGTTGGGTAGGTTTTGATGATTGCTGAGTCTTCTTGGGTCTCTATAGTGATTGTTAAGTGCATGTGGAATGACATGAAATTTGTCTTTAGTTGAATTTGTGGGCGGTGCCTTTCTCATCATCTTTCCATTTTTATTGTCCTTGCACCTTGGGCTGGGTGTTTTTGCTTCTTGATATCCTACTTGAGTTGTCCCTGTCTATACACAGTAGAGTCTTTATATATCAAGTTGTTGTTCAGTCCTTGCATTTTCATTTTTCTTATATTGAAAATACAAAAATATTAGGCGTTTTACATTGATTGGCATTTTGATCTATTGAGTCTTTGTCATTTATCTTGGTGCATGTAAAGAAATATTTCATTTTTATTTAGAATTGCAGAATTGAATTGAAAATTGCATTTTTAGGAAGCATATCATTTATTGGAAATTGAAGTTAGGACTTGGCATTGTATTCATATTCATTTTCTTTACTTGCTGAGTCAGAACATAACTATTTTCATGACCGCATCTTTTGAGTAAGAAAGTCCATTAAAATTAACGCTATAATTTAAAATTGATTAGTAACGATTTTATTTTTTAGGGTGCACAAACTAGCTTAGGATTTAGTGCCTTGGAATACGATTTTGTGAGTAAACTTCTCCAAGGCTATTAAATAAACATATGTGTCTGACTAAGGGAGTGGAGAAATCCATTTTATAATCGGTAATATCATAAGGCTCCGCTTACACTGGAGTTAAGCATGAGGTCGCGTGAGGTCGTGTCAATGATATTTCTGAGGATCTATTCGTATCTAGGGATATTGCTAGTGCCCTTACCTCCGTGAGAGGTGGTTCTTTAAAGGTTTTGGACTTTGATACCTTGTCCATATGGTGGACCTAACTTACTACTGTTCACCTGTGCATCAGTTATACCATGGTTGCTTATTTCCTTGACTTAGGTGCCACATAGGTTACTTGCAGGGGTTATTCTACAGGTACCCTGGGTCAGATAAGGGTCATAAAACACACAATCTTTATGGAGGATTACCTCTCTGGGGGGATTTGATCAAATGGTTGTTAAGCCCACAAGGGCCCTTATAACTGATTTTGATACCTCCTATATTTAGTAGGGAGTTTTAGGCCCCTCTTGGGCGAGGCATACCTACTTTAGGGAGGGAGGCCCCTTTCAGCCACTCTATCCTGTTTGTGTGCATATTGGTCGTTTGATTTTTTCGGTGTGCTCTTTGATTACTATTTGGAATTAGGATTTTTTTTTTATATCTTGAATCTTAAGTCACAGTGGAGTTATACCATCTTTCTCGCCGGTCTCACCGCTTGTTACAATTACCACCAGATTTTGAGTATTTTCCTTCTAAAATAAGTAGAGTTATTAAACGTGTTACACACACCTCCACTTATCAGACTTTTGATTCTACAAGGATTTGTACTGAACTGAGTCGTCAAAATATTGGGAGCCCCTCGACTCCCACACCTACTGTAGTTAATGGCACCCCTTCGACTCTTGCAACCACAATGGTTGTAGTGCCGGAGGCACCTATCATCACTAATGCTCGTCCTATAGTGAATACTCAACCTATTTCCATGAACCCATTTGGGTCTCTTGGTCACTCACCGGGCTATAATGTTCATTCCATCCTGATGGCATCTAGTCCTTTTTCCTATGGTATGCCAAATTTTACTTTGCAGTTTCCAAACTCCATCCCAACTGCTGGCCCTAATGCTAGCATTGGACTTGGGGGAAAAACTCCTTCTTATACTCTGTTTTCTTTTGGTGGCTCCTAGATCCCTCAAAAAACTCCTACTATGGGATTCATTCCTTCTTTTAACCCTGGGTCTAATCATGTTTCTTCTAAGTGGAGTAATGTAATGTCCCTACTTTGGGACATCAACATAGTGCAGAGGGTTATGATGACCAAAGTAGCCAGATGGAGGTTATAGCGAGTACAGAGGTTATTGAGAGGCATTGTGGGGTACATCTTGCATTTCTCATCATATTCCATCATTATGATCCATTTCGCACAGGTTGGCTTTGGTTCCGTTGCATTCCGACGATTTCCATGATTTTGACTATTTTGAGCTATAAGTCAATGAAATTCACTGAAGAGGTCATTTTGGGTACATTACTTGGAGGAACCTCTCAGTGTAATAGCTCATTGGAATCGAGAGAAGAAACACTATAGGATGGGATGGATAGAAATGACTTTCAGTGGCTAGGGAAGCCACAAGGAGAGATAAGGAGCTTTTTAGAGGTAAACAGGTTAATTAATTAATTAAAGTGATTTAATTAATTAATTAAATATTAATAAAATGAAAGTCACTTTGGAGGGACATGTGAGCCAAAAGTATAAAGGAAAGGCAAGTGCCTCTCCTCATTCATTCATGTATGTTTATCTTTTGATTTCTGGCTTCTAGCTACTGAGCCCAATATTGGGGGTTTTGAGGGTTTTGACTTAACAAACCCTAGAGGACGATTCGGTGGTGAAATATTCCACCTAGATTGTCCCAAGATTGGTCTCAGAGTTGAAATACACTCCCACACCATTCTAGTTCCATATCTACTCAGTTGCAGGAGGATTCCACATCAGTTGCTTGTGTAGATAGAGAGAGGGCGCACCAGTTGGGGGTTTCCAGCAAGGGGGGCGCACCATTCATTGAGGAAGGATCCGTCCTAGCTGAGAAGAAGGGATTATGGGAATTCCAGGTATTGGTTTTCCTTTGCAGGTGTCTTGGCATCATTCTTGGTGGTTTTACGGAGTCTTTCAGTGGAGGATCGATTTGTATTGAGAGTGGGTCATTTTCCCAAGAGGAGGGCACACCATTATTTGGAGGGTAGCTAGATTTAAGGATCTAGCCGATATTTTGAGGATTTGAGCACTTGGGTTCTCATTGTAGCGTCCTGATCTATCATTGTGGAGAGTTGCAGAGCATTTGGAGGCCTCCTTCATCAGGGTCGAATTATCTAGGGCTTCAGTCATCCAGTGGGGTGCACCATTCAATGGAGGAGTTAATATCTACAGAGGTGGAGAGGGATCTTGGAGATTCGGGCACCTGGGTTGTTCTTACCATCACCCAATCTACTATTTGGCATCTTTCTGGAGGTGATTGGAAATCTTTGGCACTAGGGCCGAATTGTTGAAGAGCTTCAGTTATCCAGCAGAGCGTGGCATCTTCCAGCAGTGAGGGGTTTGGCACTTGGCATTGGTATTCATTTATTATCCAGCCTTTAGAGGATTATTTTGTATTTTCGGGAGCATTTTTTAGAAGCTCATACTTATTATCCATTGTCTATCTTCTTGGCCATCTGTTGAGCATTCCAGATCGACATCTTCATTGTAGCAGGTTCTTCTATCTTATGAATAAAAGAAAATTTGAGATGTTTTGGCTTGTCTATATTATTGCATATGGTTGAGGTATGTTCCATGGTTGTCTATTCTTGTTCTTTGCTGCATACACACATATAAACACAAGTAAACAAATATATCAACAAACTATTTGACGAAATACCTCACTCAGAAAAAGTTTTAAAAAGACACCAAAACAGTGATGATCCTTGCATAATGGCGTGGGATCATTACAAGTAACCAACCTGGAGGACAAGCTTCTGCTCAAGTTTCATCCTTTACCCTCACCTCCTCAGTGTCGATTCTGACCAACACGTTTGGCATGATGAATCCACCTTTATTCTCCGGATTCACACCCAAAGGAGGTCAGTTTCACACCTTGGGAATCCCCTAACTCAGAGCCACCCCATCTAGGGGCAGTTTTTATAACCCTCATCAGAACATTCCTACTGGAATGGTGCCCAACCAACCTCTTATGAATTAAACTAGAGGATGGTCTTACAATCCCGAGCAAGGCCATGGTAATTATTAGAACCCTGGACGGGATGCGATTCCCCAATCACAATCTTTCCAGGGAGCTTGGGGCCAGATGATGCAACCCAGTCTTCCTTTTATGGACACGTTCGACCTGCCAAACTTGTCTAATTTAATGAATGAACCTATGTCTCATGATCCTACATGGCCCCCCATTCCCACCAAGTTTCCTTCAGATATTCTAAAATTCGAAGGCAAGAATGGCGAGGATCCTAGTGATTTCACTTATGGTGCTCTTTGAATTCCCTTAACGATGATTCCATTCGGTTAGGATTATTTCAACGCACCCTCATAGGTGTTTCCATGAAATGGTATATCAATCTACCTAGGGGGGAATACGAGACCTTTATTTAGATGGTTCTAGTCTTCCTTAACACTTCCAATTTTCAGTTCGTTACGACGCTGGCCTCGAACTTATGTCGCCCTTAGGATAGGAAAAATCCACTCATATCTCATATCACATCCAGGAGTCGCGTACATGGAAGAGGTTGATCAAGACCTTCATACCCCCAAATTTCCTATTAGAATGGTTCCTTAAGTCCTTACAACCTCCTATTTCAAAGGATGTTGCTACATCCTATTGGATTACTGAGAGGGGGGGTGAATCAGTAATAGCATAATTATAATCCTTTTTCTTCAAATGTTATATCAATGTAGAATTATTATCCAATAATGAGCAGTAAGAAATAAA
>JZKD02S1972013.1:708145-751139 GCA_000966675.3 Picea glauca | reverse complement strand
ATTACTAATCTAATATGCCCCAATTAAGTGGTAATGAGCCAATAATAGGGCTTAACATCTTGGGAATAACTCTTTGTATACTAATGTAATTTAGTGTATATATCTTTTCTCTCTATTTTTTGTCTTCAACTTGTTTATCGAGTTTTCCCTTGGTTGGAAGATGTCAATGGAGTCATCGGCCTACTTAGGATTCGAAGATGGAGCCAATCGTCATACACAGAACTTGGCTTCCACTGCTTGGGTGGTTTACTCACTCGAGGGTTTACTGGTGTCTTTAGGTGGGGTAGGCCTAGGGCCATCCACAAATAATATGGCCGAATATAGCATCGTTATAGAACTTTTGCGTGATGCCATTTTACATGGTATTCTCTCTTTGGAGGTTCACCTAGATTCCCAATTAGTAGTATGTTAGTTGAACGACAGTTACCGTGTGTGTAATCCTACATTACTCTGACGATTCCTACGGGTGCACCTTTTAGAGAGACAGTTTGATTTTATTACTTATCATCACATACCTAGGATTTCTAATTATGTATCTGATGCTTATGCTAATTTCGTTTTAGATTGGAATTTGTCACATAACTAAAGAAAATAAAACTTTCTCATCAATGTACACATTGTAATATAAGTAAAGTCGAAGAACCAAGTTTTATATATATTCCAAAAAATATGATGTTTATAGTACAAAATTGGGGCCATCACCCTCAATAGACATATACAACCGATAGTACAAAATCCATGACATCTATTCCTGTGGCGACAGATGTGTTTCATGATAACAAAATAAGGCATTTACGACATGCCAAAAGAGTCGCACCCAAGCTTTGGGCACGCCAACCACCTTCCGCTGCATAGCCTCTAACAGATCCTCTACCTGAACCATAGGAATCCTATGTGTCAAATGAGACAGGTTGCCCTGCATGTTTTAAAGGACTCTATGTGCTTCTTCTCCTACCGCCTCATCTCCCCAATGCCTCCGACGATGTCGTGGAAGCCCATCCGGTGTCGCAGACCTACGTCTGCGTCACACAAGTACTTAAACTTCATCCAAAAGGATTTTTGTTTTACTATAAAAAAATACAAAAAAATGAAATATTTAAAAACTTTGACATACCTATGTCCCCGTAGGTTGTCCTTGGTGGCAATGGCATGTCAGGGTCCCCTTTAATTCGATCCCTGCATAGGGGTAGTCATCCAGAGAAATGACATGTCATCTCCACCAATACAAGAAATCATCATTGTAGGGTGTGGGCACACCACCTCCCCCATGTCGTCTCATCACCTTGGTCCATCATGCCATGGATGGATCACGAGGTCCTCGAGGAATGATCTCAACTCTAGGTCCCAAACCAGGAACCCACTTGATTAAAAATATACACAAGATGGATGCAAATCCAAAGTTCCTCTTGTCACCCTGTTTGCTTTCTATCAATTGGCTCTTCATATTAGCCAATAGAAACGTGCACCAATCGTACACCATGGGTCTCAAACACTCTATAGAGTAGAACATCAACAACCTCGATGCTTGGTGCAGCGAAGCCAATCCTATGATCTGAGTCAAAATGAGAACAAAAATCTTGAGGATTAGATTGTTTATCGCTCGGATGGGGAGTTGACTCCCGACCTTCTTGGTCCCTGCTATACAGTGAGAGTCTATGTACTCTTCTATCTTCATATCGATCCCGAATCCCTAGGATTTGAGGTTCACCACCTCACCCTAATGCGACAACCCCATCAAGAAATATATATCCTCGACTTCAATCCTTAATGGTTTTCCATCAAGGTTGAAGCTTTCCCTGTCTGGATCCCAGTAATCCACAAGAAACTATAGCAACCTCACTTGGGCCCTCATACCTTTGAGTTCCCAAAACTTGTACAACCCACATCTTTTCAAGGCCATTTGGGCCCCCAAATCTCTTTCCACAACAACATCTACCTCCTAATGTTCCCTTTTCCTCCATTCTAGCACCATCCTGCCAGAAAAACATCACTTTTTGAGTTAGCAACAATAAAAAACTTTGTTTATGGACATGTACGTGGGATTCAACATTCACATTTGTGTATAGGGATGAGTATACGCAGTCTGTATTTTACACAGCCGTGTATAACCTCGCGTATATGTGGCCTGATGAATGGTAGACCGCGTACACCTAAATACCTAATTTGTGCTTTAAATAACTTAAAATTTGAAACCTAAATACAAATCGCAATCCAATAGAAAGGAAGAGGAGGGGAAGAGTAATTACTTGGTCCATACGGTCTATGATTCTGTCACCCAATGCTCCTGCAATCACCAGTTGAATATCCTAGGTAATTTGGTCCAAAATTCACTATTTGGGTAAAAAAGTCAAATAACATAGTAAAATTTGGTTTTTGTTACTATTTATAGAATTTTTTACCTAATTTACAGAGTTTCAGATCGAATTTTCACCTAATGGACTGATACAATAGTGGATTGAATTAGTTTTTGTAGTTTTTGTCAGGGATGGTTGTGGTTTTTAGCGTTATGTTGACCATTTGTGACTACAAACAGGTATTTTCGCTACCCAGCATATAGGATAGGTATTTTTTCCATCATGCACATTTGCAGTTTCCTATAATTGTCACTCATATGCCTTAGGTACAGACCCATGTTTTAGTGACATAGAACCCTCCATGTGCTACAAGACATGTCATTATCAAATGGTAGAAACTTACCAAACATGGGTACCGTAGTTAGATCCTCTACTGCATTTGGTGCCCATGCCGAGATTTTTTTCTGTAGGACCGAGAGTTCCTTATATATAATACATGACTTTATGTTGAGCCTCATTTATCACTCATAAACATGCTGACCTATACCTAGAGGACTCCCATTAGAGTTTGATTTAAGCTCTTTTCTGACTCGTTTTCAAAAAGCGAAAAGATTTTCGAGTGAACTTGTCTCTTTCACACTCGTAAATTGGATTTGAAAGGACGTCTATTTGGTACAATTTTATCCATTTTTCACATCAAGTAGACTAATATTACGAAAAAGGACATTTTTTGCCTTTAAGTTGTGATTGCATCTCATGCCTTGCTTGCAATATTGAGCCTATATCTGGTTATCACTTTGTGTTATAAACTGTTTGCCTCAACAGTTTTGCATCCTCAACCAAGAAGAGCCTTGTTTATATCCATTGCAACTTGACACCCTATACCTAAAAGGGAACATTACCCCAAGTGTCCATCTCCTGCATGCACCTCCTTGTATTGAGCATAGGTATGTTCCACCGCTGGAACTAGTTTTGCTTACTTACGACACTCGTTTCCTCCTTTGTATCATAGCATTCATTTGACTATGAAAAAACAAAAAAATATGGGTGGGAAGGGAGTATTATCTTATATTGGCAGCATTTGTGTCACCTTTGAACAAAGTACAAAGTTATTGAGTCCACTTTTCATCATAATTTTGGGTTTAGCATGGCCTTAGGAAGCTGAGCTCGTTACAAAGATTTTACTCCCCCAACTAGTTACTCTTCCAGTCCCTGTTGAAAAGTCAACAAGAAATGTGTGTCTAATTTATTTTTCCCTTAAATAAATTGGACAATAAATATTAATCTATTATCTCATTTATAACTGAGTGAGTTGGAGTTGTGACAAAATTATAAGTGTAGTTATGTGATTTGTAAAGTAATTTAACTCATTTAAGTGAGTTAAGCCCAGTTGTACTAGTTGTAACTAAACTTGCACTAGTGAGAGTTCAGTGAATTAATTATTAATTAATTCACAATCAGTGATCTCACATGCAACTGAAGGTTTACCACTGTTACCAAGGTTTACCAGATCCAATGGAGACCCAGTTGAGATAACAGGTGAAAGGGACAGTTTGGATATTAGTTGTGATTTGAGTGAAGTGCACTCATGTAATCACACATGTAGTGGATATGATCATGAGCATGTGAATACTAGGCAATTCGAATTCAGTGTGAAAATTCTAATTGCAGGGATTGTACAAAGGAGGCAGGCTATCTGGAGACAGAATATTGGCACATGAATTTGTCAATTTTTGTATGACAGTGTGAGACGATTGTATTGTACTGAGAGTTATTGGATTAGAGTTTTGTATGAGATTGTTTCATGATCCATGATATACATAATATATGATAGTGGGGTTTTTAGCTTTATGCTTCCTCGAAAAAAAAAAATTGTTATGTGTTCTTGATATTTCACTTTGTGATCATGGTTTAATTTCCACAAGAATATTAGTAGAAGCAATTATGTATTTAACAATGGCATATAATTGTTAGATCAAGAGAATCCAGGAAATACTTAATTTGTATTGAAAATTTCTACATGTTATCAGAGCCACAGAGCTACGGAAGTGAGGTGCGAAAATTGTAGTATTTTCGCAAGTCTCGTCTCTCGCAGGGTGTGACGTCATAGTACTGAAAACTTCACGCATTTCTGAGAGCAGAAATTTTTGCACCCTACTAAAATGAGAGGTGCGAACCTCCCTTAGGCTTCTCAAAGGAGAGGTGTGAACCTCCCTCACCCCACTGTGCATTATAGTGCAAACTCCCTCAAAAGTTCACAGGATATACACAGGTGAGGTAAAAACTTCCCTCAGTCTAGTAACTGGTCAGGTGCGAACCTCCTAGGGAAAGAAGGGTTGCAACAGTTGAGTTTGTGATTGACTTTCTTGGTTCTACAGTTGATTCAAGATCGAAATTTCTTTCATTGGCTTGAGGTTAGAGAACGCACTTGAAGGCATATCTAACTATATTTCTTGGAAGGACAGGATGGAGGCAGTTCTCGAAGACAATGGCTTGAAGGAATACATTGACAAAGATATTCCTAAGCCGGATAAGATAGACACTGCAAATCTTGATGCATGGCAAAAGAAAGTGGCAAAGGCAAGGATGATTCTGTTGGAGGGAGTATGAGACCACATTGTCTCAAGTGTCCATGGAAAAAACACACCACATGAAATGTGGAAGGTTTTGACAGATCTATTCCAAAACAACAACGACCATAGGAAATTGGCACTCAAAGATAAACTCAGGAAGATCAAGATGGAAAAGGGCAACTCCATTCCAAAATATCTCACGAAGTTTCTCCAATGTCAGGATGAGCTGGGGAGTGTGGGAATAGCAGTTGCTGGTGATGATTTGGTGAGCTTGGAACTCCTAGAACTTCCCAAGAGTTGGCACAGTTATCAAGACTCTATCAATGGAAGGGAAAAATTGCCAGATTGGGAACGACTATGGTTGGATCTAGTGTAGGAGGAGTTCAGGCGAAACACCAGAGATGGATCTTCATCAAAGAATGATGATGAAGAGGATTTTACCTTGGATTCTAAGGAAAGGAAAGGAAAGGGGACGAAATTCCATTCAAAATCCGAGTCTAAAGTCAAGATGATGGATTTGTCCAAAGTGAAGTGTTTTCACTGTCATGAACATGGGCATCTCGCTACTAACTATCCACAGAAGAGGAAGAGCAAGAAAGTTGTTGGAGTTTCAATTGGTGAGGCCCTTGTCTTGTAATTTGAACTTGACTTCTCTTTGATTGCATGCATGGCATCAAGTGCATCGAGTTTGGTGTGGTATTTGGATAGTGGCGCTTCCTTCCACATGACGAAAGATAGAGAGTCTTTCAGTGACTTGGAGGAGAAAGATCTCAAAATGCATATTGAGATGGGAGACGATGGACGATACCGTGCAACTGGAATTGGTACCATTACCTTTCAGAGGGAGTCAGGTAAACCATTTCAATTGAAAAATGTTATGCATGTTCCAGGTCTGAAGAAAAACCCGGTCTCAGTTGCAATGTTGGAGGACAAAGTCTATGACGTTGTTTTCAGCGGTGGAAAAGAATTCCTACGACATAAAGCAACGGGTCAAGTCAAGAATATAGGGATTCAAGTTAATAATATCTACATACTAGAAGTAGATGGTTGTTCTACCATGATGAGAAAGGAATAAAAAGTGGTGAGCCAGGATGAGGGTGAATTATGGCACATGCGATTGGGCCATCTTCATCATGGAGCCTTGAAGATCATGCAACAAATATCTACTGGACTTCCAATGGGAACACTTGCTCACTTAGATCAGTGCAAGGGGTGCACCATGGGGAAGTATTCAAAGTCCACCTTTCATGAAAAGGAGAACCGTTCCTCGGTGATCCCGGAGAGATTTCACACAGACGTATGTGGACCATTCTCGATTGCTTCAACACAAAAACATAGGTATTATGTTATTTTTATTGATGAATTTTCTCGTAAATGTTGGATCTTCTTCATGCAGAAGAAGGATCAAACATTCTCAAAGTTCTTTGAGTTTAAAGAATTGGTGGAGAAAGAGTTGGGGAAGAAAGTGAAAGCTCTAAGGAGTGATAATGGTGGAGAATACATCTCTAATGAATTCAAAGAGAACTCATAGCGCATCATAAACCACACCAAAATGGGGTCGTGGAGAGGAAGAACAGAATGATCCTGGGTGGAACACAAGCGATGTTGCATGATCAGGGCCTACCAATACATTTGTGGGTAGAAGCATGCAATATTGCGGTTTATGTGCATAACCGTTGTCCTCATAGAGTACTTGGCATGAGTACACCTGAAGAATCTTTCACTAGTAAGAAACCTGATGTTTCTCATTTTAAGATTTTTGGCTCATCTGTTTACGTGCATGTGACCAAGGATGCCAAGAAGAAGCTGGAATCGATTGTTGAAGTTGTGATATTTGTGGGTTACATAGAAACAATCCATAATTATCATGTGTATTTTCCTAATAGTAAGATGACTGTTATGTGATGAGATATAAAATTTGATGATGGGAAAGCCATGCGGTTGTCGCTTGAGAGGGAACTAGACTTGCATGCAGAAGAGGAACTTCTGGTTCCCAAATATGAGTCTCAAGATCTAGATCAGCCACATGAGGAGGTTCATGGAGTGGAATAAACCACTAAAGTAGAGCCATCCATCAGAAATGGAAGAAAGTGCACCACGAAAGCTGACAGATTGAGACTAGATGCTCCACAGAATCTAGGAGCCCCTACTTCACAGCGCAGATAGAGACAATCTCTTGATCGATTTACTGGATACATGGCTCTGATTTAAAAATGTATTGTGACTGAACCATATTCCTTTCAGGAAGAAGTGCAGGATACCACTTTGGTTGATGTTATGGTAGAGGAGTATGACTCCATTGTCAAAAATAGTGCATCGGAAATTGTCCCAATACCGGTTGATAAATCAGTGGTAGGTTTGAGATGGATCTACAAGGTAAAGCAAGATGTTGATGGGAGTGTGGAGAAATACAAGGCCAGTTTTGTGGCCCGAGGCTTCTCACAGATCGAGGGGATAGATTATGATGAGACCTTTTCACCTATCGCAAGGTACTCTTGCATAAGATCCATCCTTGCACTCTTAGCATGGATGGGCTGGCGCATTCATCAGATGGATGTTAAAATTGAATTTCTCAATGGGATCATTGAGGAAGAAGTGTACATCAAGCAACCAGAAGGTTTTGAGACCTTTGACAGGGAGTCGCATGTGTGCAGACTTAAGAGAGAACTGTATGGGCTGAAGCAAGCACCTCATGCTTTGTACACTCAGATAGACAACTATTTCACCGGACTCGGCTTCACCAAAAGTGAAGTGGATGCAAACCTATACCAAATTGTGGTGGAGGGTAAGATTTTAATCATTGTTCTTTATGTTGATGATTTAATACTAACTGGTGATGAGCAACTTATACACTCATGCAAGGATGAACTTACAAAGGAGTTCGAGATGAAGGATTTGGGCCTTCTTCATTATTTCCTTGGATTGGAAATATGGCAGCGAGATGGTGAACTTTTTGTGTCTCAAGGAAAGTATGCAAGGGTGATACTAGGTAAGTTTCACATGGAGGGATGCAAACCCATGGATACTCCTCTTCCATGAAACTGGAGGAAAGAGGATGCTACTTCTGGAGAGGTAGTGGATGCTACTGTCTATCGACAGTTAGTGGGTTCGCTAATGTATTTAGTGAACATGAGACCAGACATTTTCTATGCGGTTAACAATCTGAGTCAAGCGATGGTTAAGCCTACCAAACGCTTTTGAAAGGAAGGTAAGCATGTCCTAAGATATCTGAAGGGAAAATCTGAGTATGGATTATGGTACAGACAGATGAATGAGGTGAATTTGCATGGCATCATGGATGGAGATTGGGCGGGCAGCCCAACGGACAGAAAGATAACATCAGGGGGGATCTTTAGTATTAGATCTACAACTGTTTCTTGGTACAGCAGGAAACAAAGATCCGTGGCACTCAGTTCAGCGAAAGAGGAATACGTGGAAGTGAGTCAAGCTGCATGTGAGGCTATCTGGATGAGAAAGATCTTGGTTGGTTTGTTTGGTTCTCATTTAGATCTGACAGTGATTTATTGTGATAATCAAAGTTGCATTAAACTCTCAATTAATCCTGTGTTTCATGATAGATCTAAGCATATAGATATCCCGTATCATCATCTCAAATATTGTGTGCAGTGGAAGATCATGTTGCTTCAGTACATTCCTACAGAAGACCAGGATGTAGACATTTTGACGAAGGCGCTCACCATGAGAAAATTCGAATACCATAGACACAGGATTGGGGTGAAGGATAATCCCTTTCTTGTTGAGAGGGAGTGTTGAAAAGTCAACAAGAAATGTGTGTCGAATTTATTTTTCCCTTAAATAAATTGGACAATAAATATTAATCTATTATCTCATTTATAACTAAGTGAGTTGGAGTTGTGACAAAATTATAAGTGTAGTTATGTGAGTTGAAAATTAGTTTAACTCAGTTAAGTGAGTTAAGCCCAGTTGTACTAGATGTAACTAAACTTGCACTAGTGAGAGTTCAATGATTTAATTATTAATTAATTCACAATCAGTGATCTCACATGAAACTGAATATTTACCACTGTTAACTACATGCATGTCATATCAAGTGGAGACCCAATTAAGATAACAGGTGAAAGGGACAGTTTGGCTATCGGTTGTGATTTGAGTGAAGTGCACTCATGCAATCACACATGCAGTGGATATGCTCATGAGCATGTGCAGACTAGGCAATTCGAATTCAGTGTGAGAATTCTAATTGCAGGGATTGTACAAAGGAGGCAGGCTATCTGGAGACATAATATTGGCACATGAATTTGTCAATTTTTGTATGACAATGTGAGACAATTGTATTGTAATGAGAGCTCTTGGATTAGAGTTTTGAATGAGATTGTTTCATGAACCATGATATACATAATATATGATAGTGGGGTTTTTAGCTTTATGCTTTCCCAGAAAAAATCCTGTGTTATGTGTTCTTGGTATTTCACTTTGTGATCATGGTTTAATTTCCGCAAGAATATTAGTAGAAGCGATTCTGTATTTAACAATGGCATATAATTGTTAGATCAGGAGAATCCAGGAAATACTTAATTTGTATTGAAAATTTCTATAGTCCTTGTGGGGAGTTTGATTGATGTATCTTGGATCTCATGGTTTCATCATTGAGTATATGCTTCGAGAGTCTTCCATATATCTCATGCTCTTGTTCAAAGGATGTCTATCAACCTATGATGGCTAGTCCTCAGAACTCTTGACTTTGCATGTCATCCATACCCTCAGTTTGTCTCAGAATCACATGAAATTGTAGTCCTATTACAGACCCTGGTCCTACTTTCCTCATTGGTAGGTAACCTTGAACCAAGTAGTTGACATTTCATCATTGTTCGCTAATTGGTAGGTTTCCCTTTTGTTCGATGGCAAGACATCTATTCACACATTGGGATTCGTGTAGTGTCTTGGATTCCATTATACTTATTGGTGGTTTCCTCGCCTTTGTCAGAAGTTTTCCTCATTGGTTGTTATTCAGAGGGTATTTTTCATGTACCGCTTGCACTTGTCACACGCGAAAGATGCACAAGGTCATTGTTTCGTGAACATGTTGTTCATCCGATTTCCTCCAAATCATCAAGATTCTGCTTTGTACCTCGTGATGAATGATGAGATATGCCTTAATGGTCTCCTTTCAATGGGTCTCCTTCCATCGAATTCAGCTCATCTATTCTTGAAATGAGACCTAGATTCCTATGAGTACCTAGAGGCTTGCAGTCATTAGTGGTAGGTTCTCTTGCCATCGACAGTAGGGAATACATCAATGTCTCCTGATCGATGAATTCTTCAAGTGTTTGACCCCACTTCTTTATTCACACTTGTAAGAATGTACTCGGGGCCTTGATACCTACTTTCATAATCGGTAGGTTGTCTCATGTTTTTTAATGGTATACCTCAATGACCGGTAATCAAACAAAGACTCATTGTGTTCGACCTCAACTCCTTTATTCACACGATGTAGACTTGCACGTTTGGTGGATTGTGTAGAAGACTTGAAGACATCAATATGTAGCCACAACTTTCCTAAGTTGTTGCTACCTTTTTCTTTGGACCAGTACCTATGTGACATCAGTGATCATGGGAGATCAGATTGTACTCCATTGTATACAAATATCTTCAGATTTATTTTGAGACTGGTTCTACTGGGCCTTGTTCACGACTATAACGGCCTTTGGCATGCAACCACATTTGTATTCTCCTATTCATGTCCATGGATAGTTGTTTGGTATATTTTCACATGGATCTACAGTGTAATTCAAATTGGCATCTATGTATGCAATGTTAATACAGATTGTAATGAGCAACTAGTTCTTCCAGCTGGGTCCCCATTGCTCCTCTTATGGGTTTTTTATAATGTATTTCGACCATTGAAGATACTCCTCTGACCTCACACATTAGGGGGAATCTGTTATAGCAAGATTTTCCTTACCCCATGCAATCTTGCACAAAAGGCCTTTTTCCATTTCCCTTTGTAGACATGTAATCCCGTTTTGCAAATCCCAGAGATAAAAATACAATTTTTCCACATATACGCACCTTTCCTACTATACGACATTTAGAAAGAATTCAAATTTGAGAGAAAAGTTACTCTAGAGGAATTATTCAATTCACATTGAGTCTACATCCCTTTATCGTTTAATCCTAAACACATTGTTCAACCCCCAAGCTATTCCCTTACTGATTGAGAACTCCATTGCCTCTCTTACATGAGCTTGCCTTTGGTGGAGGATTGAAGAGGCGGAGGCCCAACTAGAAGGAACTTAGTTTCTCAGTTCTGAACCATGTCGACACAAAAGTATGTAACTTATTCACTTCTCTTGATTATATCTTAATATAAATAGTCTTTTCTCATCCAATTGATATCTTTCAAATATTTGAATTATTATTCCATGGGCGTATTTGTTATCAATGTTGATGGATTATGCTATTGAATGTGCTGACATCATATATTATCACCATATGATTTCCTTTCTTGGTTGTTGTGGAATAGTTGCAGGTATATTGCATTAGGTCAAGTGCTCAATGATGGATTTGATCAAACTTATGGACGAGGTAGGCCTTTTATCTTATCTTTCTAGAATATTTGTTTATATATTATACTTGAGAATAGAGTTGATTTATGCAGTCATTTCCATCTGTTGTGGTTTACCCCTAGCCATAGAGAGATTTTCCTCATAAAAAGCACTAGACAACTAGATTTCCCATGAGAAATCTTCTCCTTTTATAAATTGAAAAGGATAGGGTGAGGAGGTTAGGATGATCCCATGAGAATAGGGATGCGACTCAGATCCAAACCAATCGGAAGCCAACTCACCCTGGAAGCTTCTGTTCTAGAAGCATTGAGAAGATTCTCTTTTTCTTCGTACATACAATCATCGCACCCTCAACACTGATAAAACTACGACGACGTCACAGGACACTGTGGTGAAACCTGTGATTATCCTAGATCGTCACACCCTTAACATTGAGCAAGGTGCGACGATCCTTGTTTATAAGGTTTTTTACAAAGGAAAAGACAATTTCATTTCTGAGGGAAAGTGTGTCTTCATTTTTCTTCAGGGATTTAGGCCATTGATCCTTCTAAAGCCAAAGGATAGGATTACATCATTAACAGTCATAGGGGTGATGAAAATAATGTGTAACACCGTTGTCCTTCACTAGAAAACAACTTTCAGAGTCACTTTTGGGAAATCCACTTTTGAAATTGAAATGTTAGTTATTCTGCATGTTGTGGATCTCTAGCATCCTTATTTACTGGGTCAATGATTCCAAATCAAAACTGATCATCGGAGTCTCAAGTATTTCCTGGAAAAATGAATTTCATCCCCGGCACAACAAAAATGGGTGACCAAGCTATTTGGCTATGATTATGAGATCATTTACAAGAAGGGAAAGGAAAATATAGTGGTTAATGCTCTTTCTTGTAAATATGAAGATGAAGGGTCCCTTTTCTCCCTCTCATTCATTGTACCAGATTGGCTCCAAGCTGTTCGTCAAGAATGGTTGCAAGACCCAAAAAATTCTAGCCTGCTCCACCAATTGCAACACAATTCTTTCGTTTCTCCAGGGTACTCTTGTCATAATGAAGAGCTTAGCTACAAAGGTCGTTTGTACTTATGCAATAAATCCCAACTTAAATAAACAGTTCTTTCTGAACTTCATGCCTCACCCATAGCCAAGCATTCATGATTTACCAAAAACTATGAATGGGTCAAACATTATTTTTTTTGGGAGGGTATAAAACAGGACGTTCACACCTTTTTGGTTGAATGTGAGGTCTTTCAATGCAACAAGGGAGAAAATTTCAAAGATCCAGGAACGCACCAATTGCTTCCCATTCCCCCTTTTATTTGGTGAGATATTTCTATGGACTTCATTGTAGGATTACCTAAATCAGGAAATAAATCAATCATCATGGTGGTCATTGATCATCTATCCAAATATGCTCATTTTTGTGCTCTTCAACACCCATTCACAACCACCACAGTGGCTCAAATCTTCATGGACAATATCTTCAAGCTTCATGGCATGCCTAATTCTATTGTCTCTGATAGAGACCCCACTTTCACTAGCAATTTTTGGCAAGAATTGTTCAAGCTACAGGGCACCCATTTGCATCTTAGCACTGCCTATCACCCCCAGATGGATGGCCAGACTGAAGTTGTCAACAAGTGTTTAGAAACATATTTGAGGTGTTTTTCATCTAAGCGGAAAAATAGGTGGGCTCAATGGTTACCCCTAGTTGAATGGTGGTACAACACCTCTTACCATACAACTACTCGTATGACTCCTTTTGAAGCATTCTATGGCCAAAATCCTCCATCAGTTCTCTCCTATATTCCAGGGGTCTCGAAGGTTAAGGAGGTTGACAGAAAATCTTACAGTTTGCAAGGCTATTCTTCATGCCTTCAAAGACAATTTGTTCATGGCTCAGAATCACATGAAGAAACAAGTAGATCAAGGTCATTCTGAACGTCATTTTGTTGAAGGGGATCATATATTTCTTCGACTACAACCTTATAAGCAAACTTCAATCAAATCTCACCACTATCATAAACTTGCACCCAAATTTTATGGTCCTTATATAGTGCTCAAGCAGGTAGTATCAGTGGCCTATAAGTTAGCTCTACCTAGTTAGTCGAAGCTACATCCTATTTTTCATGTTTCCTGCTTAAAGAAGGTGATTGGAACTAAGTGCCAAACTCAAACTAGTATACCCCCCGATTTGGATGAAGAAGGTTCCATATGGTTGCAGCCACAAACAGTCTTGGCCCAGAGAGAACGTCATATCCGTTAGTGCACCATCTAGAAAGTGTTAGTCCAATGGAAAGATGCCCCTCCAGAAGATGCCACCTAGTAGCCGACCACCATTATACAACAATTGCCTCATTTGAAGCCTTGAGGACAAGGTTGTTCTGCAAGGGGGAGGACATGTTAGGGACCTAAGCTCCCTAACCCCTCACGTAGGTAGAATAATATAATTCCATGTAATAAAATACAATACTAATAAGGCCTAGAAATAAGGAAGAATAAGTCAAATGGAAGAATACCTAATAGAAGCTTCTGCTTCTATGAGGATATTCCTCTATATTGTTTTTTGGATAGATAGATTTAGTATAAATAGAAGTAGAGGGTATGAGAAATATTTTCTTGAATATTATTGTAATTGAGCTCTACTCTGCTGGAGGTTTCCCCCTCAAAGTGGCAAGTGAACATTTCTCTTAGTAATCAAAGTGCTCTTTTTGGCATTATTATGGTATTATTCTAGTATTATTGTGGTATTGTTCTGGTTATATCGTTGTTTCTCTGCCATTTCTAGATAATTATTTATGTTTTGCATACTATTTTATATATGGAATACTACACTTTATGGGAGGCGATCCTCTCCAACATTATAATATATGTCAAAATATAAGATCGATTTCTCATCGACATCAATTGATAACTAGTCAACATCATTTGTACAAGTCTGGTACAAAACAAAAGTTTCTTACTAAGAGTTATGGATTAGAACAGTCAAGCCCTTCATAAGAAAAATTATTTGTATTTTTAAAGTGATATTTAATTTGTAGAAGAGTCCTTCTCCATGTAGTGCAACATGTAGACTCCATACATTCCCAGAGCCTAGAAATCATAAAGAAAAAGAACCATGATGAAGAGAAATGATTGATGGAGTGAGGAACATACATTGAGCATGTTGAGCATTGATTGGGAAAATTTTGTAGCAGTTGATTCAAGAACTTATAGAGAGCACTAATGATGAGAATTGTAGCGATCGAAGGCATTCAAGAGAGATATTTTATAGACACACAGATTGTTCAAGAAAAGATGATGACAAGAACATTGAACTAATTGAGCCCCTTGATACAAAAATTGTGGAATAATTATGCGTCGTGACAATAAAATAATGGTATGAGTGATTGATGGTACATACCCTCGTCGATTCCATATAAATAATCATCCGAGAGTGGAATACTGATAAGAGCGCATGAGAAATATAGGTCTGAATTGATTGACCGACTTGTCATTAACAACAACTTAGACACCTCTTGAAAGATATCATAGTTGATAGAGGGAAGCAGAACATGGAGATCGAGGAAATGGGATATGTCACTCAGATATAGTTGAGATTAGTCATAGTAAACCTCATATGCATCTATCTCCCTATCCATCTAGAATTTGTTGCAGCTGAGTTACCTATGCAGTCTAGTATGCATGGGTGATACACAATAAGGATACTTTTGTAGAAATAGAGACTTAGGACATTGTTGCATGCTTGCTCAAGACGAGCAAGGATTTGAGTGTGGGGGAGATGTTGAGGGGGCCTCTTAGGAACTAATAGTCATCACATACATGATTATATGTAATAAGTGGATAAATCTAAGTAAATGTATCTAACAAATGGTAAATGTAACTAAACAAAGGATTAGTTGGAATGGGTGCAACCGTCCCAAATATTTACCCATTGTATAAATAACCCTAAAGGACGAATAATAGAGTGGTTGGTTAACCTTCCAAAATACTTATCCTCTTTCTTGATTAAGTGTGTGTGTCTTAATATGTTTCATGATGTATAATCTTCTTGAATGTCTGCCTAATTTATGAGACTACAACAAAGAACTTATTCTCCTCTCTTAGGGTTTTACCAAGCAAGAACTTCAATATGAACAAGTAAAATTCACCATGAAACATTTAATCACATGAAATAAAATTGCATAAATTTACTTAATTCACCAAGATATGACAATAATAAATCCTAATTGCAGCAATACCATCCCAAAAATCAGCAAAGAAGCATCCACACTTGACCTCCAAGCGATAGTGCATAAGGTAAAAGAGCCAATATCCCAAAAATAGAGAAAATTTAAGAAGTAGTGCTCTCTCAATGAAGAGGAATGTGATGATAAAATGAAACTTGGTGTTGAAGGGTCCAAAAGGCCCTGTCAAATAGGTAAGGGAGAATGCCCGGTGGCAAGTCCCAATTAGAATCACTCTCATTTGGGGTAGCGTTTCTTACCAGTATATTGGTCTGGTTGCCAAAGATAATTTAAATATCTAAACATGAATCTGAGAACTGAAGGTTCTCAGATGAATTACAATTTAGAATTTACCTAAATGATGGAACCTATGGCTATTCTAGGATGTAATCCTAAACTAAGCTAACCCTATCCTGATCAAGAGAGAACTAGAGAAGATTGAATAAAGTTTTAAATAATGCCCTTTTGAATTAGAAGAAATTCATATATTTAAATGGGAAATAAACACAATAACATTATCAAAAACACTAATAATTAGTTGTTATTTTCCTCCAACAACATTATAATTGCATTCAATTAAGAAAACCATGATAATATGAGCATACAAGAAAATTGTAGAAATAATCCATAAAATGAAACTCACAATACTCAAATTAGGACAAATGCATTAAGAATAGCCTAAGATAAATTCACCACAATAACGGATTCTTGAAATGCCTCTTGCTCTTCATTAAATTAGGAGTAATAGTACAATCTTCCAAACACAAAGTGCAAAAGTCCTTTCCTTGTTACATCCATCCCTTTTATAAAATATGAGGAAGGGTATTTTTGTATCGTGCAATTGTTACTATGTCAGATGACAATTAAAACACTTCATTTCACCTTCCTAATTGGGATTTTTACAACAATTACAAAATTATCAAAATACAGAGATCGATTATAATAATCAAGTGGCTTTGAGTGTTTGCATTTGATCTCTGAAGTTCTTCCACAATTTGAAATCTTCTAGTATGGTCTCCATTCTGCTCACTTGCATTTTCTCAAGATCGATTTCATTGTCACAAATAAGGGCCATCACTTCTATCTTTAAGGCTTCATATGTCTGTGATATGAAGTGCTCAGCTAACAAAATTAGTTGATTTGGTTTCACTATTCTATTTTCTAGCATTTCCCTATCAACTTCTTTTTCTACATCAATGGCTCTTCTACTCAAGTTCCTTATGTTTTCTACATCTTCTATCATGTGTGATTAGACCCTAAGTTTTCTAAATCTGACATGGTTTCCTTTCTAAATTGTTCTAGCAGGTCATCTAATGCTATCCACATCCTTCTGCAAGATTTTTTCAGAATTTCTTAATTACTTTTCATATTATTAACGACAGATTTCCCATCATTGAGTAATATTTCATCCTTGATATTCTTCTTGGTTGTATATACTGGAAATGTGTTAGGATGGTTATCACAAATGTCTTCCCAATCGATAATGTGGTCATAGGCACCTTGGATTATCTGATATTTTTCTTTCAAAATATTCATTTGGTGTCCTATTTTTGGGTGATCTAACCAATTCTTTTGGATGTTGTGCAATAAAAAGAAGTATTTCTTCTGCACATATCTTAATGCTTCATTTTATTTGGTGGCTTATTCTTTGATTATCTCTAGGAATACAGTTCCTTTTTTAATTTTCTTCTATAGTTTTTTTTAGGAGATTATTATCTCGTTGCAATTTTTGAATTTGTGCTTCAATTTAATCATTATATTTGTTGGTTTCCAATTTTTCACCTCATAAACTTGTTACTTCCTGAGTATGTGTGGCCTTAAGATTTTCTATCTCTTCTTGGTGTATATTTTGGTTCAATTTATCCCTTTACAAATTCTTCACTTAGTTCATTCTCATGTAGTTGCAATTGTTTCTCTAGTTCTTCTCAGTGTAAGTGTTTTGTTGTCATGGATTCCTTTGTGAATTCAATGGCCACATTGTCTCTGATAGTATCCATCGTAGCTTCTATCCCAACTACTCTTGATTTAGACATGTCCAGTTCTTTTTCCACTTCATAAACTGACATCACATTTTCCCCAACGAAATCATTAAGGGTCTATGCGGCTTGAATTGCATTTTCCTTAGGGTTTGGACCTACTTTCCATTTGATGTTTCTTTCAGATGTGTCTTGGCTTGCTCCCTATTCTCTTTATCTTGTTTGAGAAGTTTTTTGAACTATTTTGTCACCAAAATTGTGTATTCATCTTCTTCTGTGTGAATTTGTTGTTTGGCTAAGTCTTTCAAGAGTCTATTTAATACTTCTTCGAAATATGAGGCTCCTCAAAAGATATCCTTAGCATAATTGACCTCATGGACTATTTTTTTTTCTCATCTTGACAACCTATATATGATCGTATATTATATTTTGGGGATCATGTCCTTTATTTTTTCCAATGCATAAACATATCTCTTTTAGAACTTCAGCTTCCTACTCGACATGTTTCTTATTCAATAGGGATTATTGGCCTATGTGTAGAGGGAAATTTGACCAATATTTTTTTATTTTTCTCTAATAATTATGTAGTGACACCCTTTTATATTGTCTGATAGGCTACTTCTCTGGCCAACAACTTATCGAGTACATATTTTGGAAACAAATGAGGTGTCCCTATGGCTCCAAACATCCTGACATAGGTGTAGTATTTCTTCATGTACCAATCTCCTATCCCCTGTAAAGATTTGATAGCCCCTGAGGATATTCGATGCAGATGCAATCCAAAAATGGCTTTGTGTAAAGGATCTAGGAAGTAATCATAGATATCGTACAGGTGTTATTTACAGTTCACCTCCCATAGTTGAGAGAAATAAACATGAATTGGGGGCTGGCTTGGATTCCAATCCCAATTGAAAGCAGGGAACTTGTGTGCTACACAAATTGCATCTATGAGGTAAGTTGTCATGTAAAAGCCATTATTTTTCATACCTTGGGCCTCCTGAGTTTGATTCACAATACTAAAGGATGATATGTTGTCCCAGTTGAATTCTTTCCCATTCTTTTCCACTGTGTTGCCATCAGAAACCATTTCACCCTGAAATGGGTGCTTGTCTCCTTGCTGTGTAACTTGTAGATCATCGCATTTAGAATTATATATGGGTCCTTTAGGTATTGTGTGGGAATATACCTTCATTTTTCATTGGCCATTGTTCATCTACAAACACATCCTCCATCAAAGTTTCAAAATCTGTATGATCAATTCCAAATTTATCTAGAAACAATTCACCTAGCGACACTATGGGTTCTGGGGTTTTGTACAGAATCTTGATATCTTCAAACTTGAGATAAGCGATCATAATGATAGAATTGTTGACTATCATTGTTGTCTCTTTCTATAGGTGAGTGAAACACCATCTTGCAACATCATTGTAGGAAACAATCGTTGGGCGAGCTGCTACAATACGGATGCCACTTTTCGTAATATTTCTGTATTCGTTGATGTCTTCATCATCTGAAGAATAAATTTAATTTTGGAACATGTCATATATGTCTCACTATACTGCATAATTCTCCCTCCCATCATGGTTATTCGTATCGGTAATATTAAAAGAATATGATCCCAGAACTGGGGAAGGCCCTCGATAGTTTTGTGGTTATTTTCTTTTTTGGTATGCATCCAAGACATTTTCTTCACCTGTGTACATTGTCACGCAATACAAAGTTACTCCATATTCTACTTTGCTACAGATAACAATAATTGCAAACTTTATAAAATACATACCTGATAGCACGAGATTTATAGTTCTCAGTGGAATTTACCCATCTTGTTTATAGGCATGACGTTCATGTTTAATCGGCTTTGCAATCAACGTAGTGTTAATTATGTCTTAACAAGGTTTTTAGTTATATTTTTAATTTTTTCCAAACCCTATGAAATTAATACCAGACACATTACAAATTTGACTCGGTCAAAGTTGTACAGTTCATAATTAAATTTCTCTGGGGTAGTCCATTGTATGTTACCGTTGGTGTACTAAAAAAGAGATAGATTAACGAGGGAAAATGTCTTCTGATCATGTTGTCATCGGGGTAGAGTCGATCGGGGGAAGAGTCCTTCGATCATATCGTCATCAGATTTTATTAAAGAACTTGATTTATATGTAGAGATCGGAAGGATATCTTTTGATGATGATGCATTATGTCTTAGTGTTATCGAAATGTGTTCCAAGGGGGGTAGGTGTGTGGTGAGTTTATAAGTTTTTAATTATTTATGTAATCTATGTTAAATATCTCCCTCTTATTTTGATGTAATCATATTCGAGAAGGTTTTATTGTTACAAGGTTGAAGGAAAAGGTTAACTTTTATAGGCCTTGATGTCGTCATCAGGTGATAGACTAATATGCACTGTTGAATCATATTGGAGTTAGATCTTTGACGATTGGCCTTGAGACATATCGTCGTCAACAGGTCTCAGATGGATATTAGAAAGCATGTTTGTGATGCCTCCCGATGACGAAAAATGTTTCATTGAATAAGATGAGCCATTGAGAAACTGCCACATACACACCTGTTGATCAATGGTAGTCATATTTAGATTATATTATAACATAAATGAGGGGTTGGGAAACAACTAGTATGTAGCAAGGTATTTTACCCTATGTGAATCGAGGACCAATCTCTTGTTGACATTTATGTAACGATATGGTTTATTGAGGAAATAGTATCATCATCAACTTTTGGGAGATAACTCTCGAGGGGTATGTTCCCATTACAATTTATAATGATGACATTCCAAAGGCATCATAGTCAGAATGATTGGATATATGAACAAGGGTAGTGTCAGAAGTAAATGGCCGACAATATTTGATCTAGGTCATATGGATAAGGTTTTGGAGATTATCGTTGTGGACGATTTTTTTTCCTTAAAATATTTAAGGCTTGTGAGGACATAAGGAAGGCACTTATACGATATATTATTGTACTCACAATGAACTTTGCATCTAATCGACTTTGGAGACTATGTAGAAACCTTCATCTTATAAGTGAATAACTAGTAAGGTAAGTAACGAGTAGTACCTTGCAAAATTTTAATAGGAGGGGTACCCACTAAAACTCAAGAGTTTTAGTGGGATAATATGTGTCTAACAACACTTGGATAACCATATTTATATGGAAACCCTAGCCATTCAAAAAGCTCCAACGAAAATTCATGTCTCTACATAAGAGAGTTGAACCCTTAAATTTTCCCTTGCAATATGCAAATTTAATTTTTTACATGAAATAAAACCCTAGAAGGGTGACGTCATTCCCTAAGAGGGTGACATAGGATCTCCAAGTGCAATGTCAAGGATGGTGAGGGAGACATTGGATATCCAAAGGCCATGTTCCATGAACAAAGTGACTTTCCATGGTATCCTCATGTCAATCCACCTCTAGAACCATCTCATCCATCAAACCCCAGCCCTCCAAGGTGACATCAAGGGCTAGGAGGTGATGTCCTAGGCCTCCAAAAGCCAACATGAAAGTAGAGAAGGGTGAAAACGAATCTTCTAGTGATTCCAAGGTGCCTCTAAAGGAAACAACCTTTGTCCTCTAGGTGCAACATTCATCATCCATGGTCTTCTTCATGCGGGGTCCAACGTCCATCCTGTGGGAAAGGTCTTGCAAAGAAAAACAAGTACGTCCTCCAAGGTTCCACAAGTCACAAGTATCATTCTAGGTAAGCCAAATTTAATACAAGAACCACCCAAACATGTGCATCAAACCCCCCATTTTCAAACTAAATAAATTCTCAAATACCTTACAAGGTTTGCCTAAATTAGGTATGGGAGGGGTGTCATGGTTCCCTATTGGGTAATCCAATCCCCAACTCAAGGAATGCTTCCCAAGGGGACCCTATATAGGTCATGCGATGACTATGAGGTGGATTGGGGAAATACTTTTGGGCATGGGGTTCTTGAAATATCAAGGGTTCATATTGTCTCATTTATGGGTGCCTTTATGGAGGGTGTGTTGTGTCCTCCATTTGCAATGCAACATTTTTCCAAGCCCTTTCCTTTTATTTATCATAGTTCAAACATTGAGTGCTATGTGCAATGGAAAGTAAAGAGCATCGCAATGCCACTTGGATTTAGGAACACATTAAGTGCTATATGAAATGGAAAGTAAAGGACACCACAAAATGCATTCCCCCAACAAGAGAGAAACTCATTAATTATATGTTCTAGAAGGTCCTTGATTTTTATGGAGTAGCTTTTCATTTCTCTCAGGACCTTAGGGTGAGAATTTGAAAGGATAATGATTGGCTTTTAACTTTTTCCATCTGAAACACCTCTAGGCCTTTATCCCCTTCTTCCCATGAAATGAGGTACAAGCCCTTCTTGGGCTCAATGAGTCCAAAATCCCAAAATATGAGGAAACAGAAGGGGAAGAAGTGTGGAAAGTGGTAAGTATGAGAGGGAATGGTACGATGACCCTTCAAGGAACCACCCAGTAGAAACCCTATTCTTGAGGGTGACCTACTTACTAACAAACCATGCTGCCCACCAACGTTAAACTAGGCAAAAGGTATAATTTCCAAGAAAATGTTCCATAATCAAGAAAGGATTCTTTTCAACATGTTTAAATGCTCCAAATATTAAAATGACACTTACCATGAGACTGGACTGGTTAACTCATGAAGCAAGATTTGTTGTCTTCTTGGAGCCAACACAGTGTAGTGGGTGTTTCTCTCTGGTAAAGTAGATGGTATATGTATGTTTTTCTAGGCATCAAACTCTCGACACTCCATTTCTACTACCTGTGGGCCTCAATACATCATCTTCTTAGCTTCCCCTAGCCTATCCTATTGGAGCATTGAATGATTTCTTACCAAAATAGGGATTATAATATTAATTTATTTTTTCTTTAGGTACTCCATTTTCCTTTATGATAAAATTATATATTAGCTATTCTTTTAAAA
The DNA here is from genome assembly GCA_000966675.3 of Picea glauca. NCBI lineage: Eukaryota > Viridiplantae > Streptophyta > Pinopsida > Pinales > Pinaceae > Picea > Picea glauca. The sequence goes on along the minus strand of JZKD02S1972013.1, from coordinate 728,563 downwards.
GAAAATGAACTTTGTATATTTTAATGATTTAAAAATAAGAACAAAATATTAAATCATTCATTTTAAAAATTCACAAAATATTTTTTCTCAAAAAATAAAATCCATTACATTGATATTTTATGATTTATTCTGTTCTAATTGACTTTGATTGTAATAACCATAATATTTACAAATTATTGAAATTATTTGAAAAACAATAGCATCATTATATATATAAAAAAATACTTTAGACCATAAAATTGAATACTTCAAAATAATTTACCATTTAGACACAATAGAGTGAAAAAATCAATATTTATTAATAACAACTAGTTATGTTGACCGTGAGCAATTACAATGCTCATGCACTAAACCCCTAACCATTTAATCCCTTAGCTTATAATCCACTAACAACTAATTCAATAAATCCTAACTCTTGAGACTTTAACTTGCTAACCCCAAATGGCCAATAAATTGGAACTCCTAGAAAATGATCTAGAAATATAACTTGGTTTACTATCAGTCTACTTGCATTTACATATTTTCTAGGTGTGTTGTCAACCATATAGCCAATTGAAGTTGAATTTTTCTTCTACCACATTAACTTGAAGATCCATAATGGCAAATCTCTTTACATGCATCCATTTGCATCCCAATATTCTCATCACACGTAACATTCTTCAAAGATATCAACCCTCCAATCAATTTAGGAAACTTTCTCAACCGAGAACACTCTCTCATGTAAAGCTCCTTGAGTTTCCTTATTTGTCCTATTTTCTCGGGGAGTTCTTTTAAGTACTCACATAATGAAATATCAAGATATTGTAACTTCCCAAGTTTTCCAATAGATGATGGAAGCTCTTTCAATCCTATACAGATAATCTTAACAGTCTTAAAGATTTAAGCTATTCTAAGTCATTAGGGAAATTTTGAAGAAGGTGGCAGTTAGTGATAGACCACCTTCGAACTGAAGTCATGTCACAAATATCTAGGGGAAACTCCTCCAAATAAAAACAATGATCCAAGTTAAAATCTAGCATTACAGGAATCTTTAGGCTTGATTGGGTGTTGTTGAAACTCATCATATTTCCAAGAACTTCACATATGTTCAAAGATATCTTCTCTAAGTTTTGTAATACTTTTGTGTTCTCTTGAAATGGGGTCATAATCAACCTCTCTAGGCGAATAGTCTTTAGCTGAGTGAGTGAAGATAACACTCGTAGACCATTCACAATGGCTCTCTTGCATCCATAATGGGATATTATGAGAACTTTTAGGTTTTTCATAGATCTCAAGAATGATGGAAGAGAGTATTCACTTACATAAAAGTGTAACACCAAAGCCTCTGCCTCGCAAAAAATCATCTCACACCATTGATTCTCCTCCATGGAACCTACATAAATAAACCACAAATGCAAAGTTTAATTAGAATTATAGGTTGTTGGACACAAGTTATGAAATCATTACATATATTTTTGAAGATATTGTGTATGGACAAACAACACCTATATATTGGTAAGTGATTAGTGCATGTGTATCACATAGTGATAACCTATTGGATGCAATATAAGATTCACCTATGACATCCACATATGTTATTGGTGCATGTATATCGCATAGTGATAACCTATTGGATCTAGTATAGGATTCACCTATGACATGAACATAAAATATTATGGACAAACTTAATATTACATGTCACTGAAGATGGAGAATATGGTGAGTTCTCAATGGAAATAAATATTTTTCTTTGAAGTTGATTGTTTAGCACTCAAGCAGAAAAATTGGATCACATTTTTTGTAAAACAAAGGTAGAGTAGAAATTATAATATGTACATTAATAACTAGATCATTGACACTATGGGGGAATAGAAAATTATGACATTAAAGGTAGAATAATTAGTAGAGATTTTAAAATATTTTAGTAATTATATAATGTAAATGTAGAACGCCCTAATATTTCCTTGTCAAGGATTTTTAATTTCTAGGCTAATCCATGACTTATGCTATGTTGATCAAACTTACTGGTTAGCATGAAACACAAGGTCTGGAGAGAAGAATTAGAAATTCCCAATATAATAATCGTTTACTCTAATTTGAAGGACAAAAGTGTGTATGCTTCAAGCAAGCTGGTAAAAACACCCACCTGTGTGAATAGAAATTACTTGATCATTAAATGTTTGGTCCTTGAGAAACTCCCATTTTCTTGGAAAATTGTCCTCTTTTTTAGGCATGAACAACCTCTTCCTACAAACAATACTATCTTGGGATGCCAAATATAGGGACGAGTCTCGCATCACGTTATGTTGATAAAAGTACAGCTCAAAGTAACTTTCATAATTGATTTATTGACTTCTACTTGGCCCAATAACCAAGAAAACCACAATATATAAGCCAATGGAAGCCATGATCATAGAAGTTGAGCACAACAACAAAAAAGAGAAGGAAATTACCTAATATTTCTCATTAAATTCAGTAGATTTCTACTTGCAAGTTCTAACAAGATGACAAAAGCATATTTCCACTCCATATTTCACACACAAACCCAAATGTCCAATAATACATCCACGAAGATTTTTCTATCCTCTAGAAATGACCCCAGGTCTAAGAAGCACTCTCGTACTTCTTGATCTAGGACATCAATATTAGTCTTCAAGCATATAATAAGTCCTTGTTTGTGATAATATGATATTGGTTCCCCATTTAAAATCTTGTTCTTGGCACTCTCCCACACCAGACGAGGCTTGTCGTGCAAAGAGATTCCAATCACCTTCAAAGCAAGTGGTAGGACTTTACATTCTTCTTTAATATGTGAATTATGCATAGATGATAATTGGTGAAAATTCTATAGGTAAAAAACCAATCAAATCCATATTTTTGTTTTTGAAAGAATGAATCCATTTTCTAAGAAGCTTAAAGTTCATTCACAATTTTTGTTTTATGGATTAGGAATATGAAATGGTCTGGGACTTTGTGTAAAGAATTATTCTATTAAAGGATATTGAGTATGTGTCTAACATCTCTTCTCTTAGTTGTTTTTCCAACCCCTCCCATATCGTGCACCCCAATAATGACCACGTCTCTCTGGAGCAGAATCCTCTTCAAATTCCAAATATTTTTCTCCAAACCCACAACAAAATCAGATTTTACTGACCCATCATAACTAAAAGGAGCCCCATCTAAAGCTCCATCAAACATATCATCTGCACCCATTTGTTGAAGTATCATGGCATTCTCGCAGGGCTCATTGGTCAGCTTGGAGATTTTTTTGTTCAACTTGCTCTCATCCATTGACCGCAAATGGTAAATATGACCAAGACTCTTCAGCTCTATAAATATGAACAAGACATCAAGGAACATGTTAGCAGACATCTGATACTGAAGGAATTCAGAGACCTCCTTCTCGAGCTGACGAATTTGAGAGCCATATATGAGGATATGAAAAATATTAAAAGGGTTTCTCTTCTCACACGTTTTCACCAATTCAATGCCCTTCATAAGTATGGCCAAGAAGTTCTCGTAGAGGGGATTTTGCTCATTTTGAGGCTTTACTAACTCTAGTAAACATGTATGTTGAAGTGTTTGAATAAGGCTCGTGAGTAGTGCATCTAATATACTGCATGTGTTCTTGCAATTATAATGAGTTAAGTGTATGGAAAAAGGAAATAAATATGTTGGTTATAAATAATTAAATTATAAAGTTGTTGGAATTAAATTTAATGTGGGAGGGTTTTGAAAAAAGTAATAATCGTAAATAAATATGTTAGTCACAAATTATTAGATTACAAAATTGTTGGAATTAAATGTGGGAGGAGGGTTTTTGTCTTCACTAGGAGGTTCATCTTCATTCATTGCAGGCCTAGGATGGATTGTAGGATTGGATGCAATGGACTCCTAGTTGGGGACCAACTCCTCCTTCACCTTTCGAGACGCTCTTTGAGTACTTAGCTTTCCCTATGATGAGGTCGATAATCCTCTAAAGTTATGGATTGTACTAAATGAGCCAAATTGTTCCCTTCAAGAGCCACCCTACTCATGGTACATGTTGCACTTGTCTAGTCTAGTCCATAAGCTCACACAAATGCACCACTTCGTTTCCACCTTGTGTGTTTGCACCTAGATCTGTAAACATATATGGACATGGATTAGGGAGCCATCATGTTAGGTAAACTTCGTATTGCGTTATCTGTTTGTAAAAATAAATCATGCATTGATTTTCAAAGATGATATAAAATATCTATTACAGCCTACTACCATGATGTATTAAATTCCACAAACCATGGGAGAGAATATCCTAAGAGAGATAACTTCCAAGGAATACATGAAGGGACTAGTTGGTGCCAAAGATTAAAGGCCCACTCTCAAGAAAATTAGGCATATTTACAATACCATATAAGGTGTTTGAGGGTTTCATTTTTCCTAGACAAAGAGCACTTGCACTGGGGGACCCCTAAGTATTTTACGTGTTGATCAACATGCAAGTCACCTTGTATTAAGGACTAATAAAAACACTTTTTTGAGGTTCTAGGTACATCTTCCAAATGGATTTCAGCTAGTATAGCTAGGTTGTTTGCTTTGACTTGATTCTCCAAACTTTGTTCAATTTGGCATCCAATTATATATGTTGATCAACTTGAATTTCTTGAAACACTTCCTTTGACTCTACCTTTAGTGAATCAACCAATTATGCATCTGTCACACGCCGAGTTTAAAAAATAGATTGTTTCGTATTAGGTCTTGAACTCTTTTTAGTTTTATTCTATGTGGGATGCTCATATTGAATTATGTTTTTAATGTATCCTAAGTCTTTTGATTTGTAAACTAAGTGTTGTAGTGATTCCTATGGAATTGTATTCCCTTTTAAAAAAATATTTTGGTCAAGAACTAGGTAACCTCACCCAAATGCTGTCCATCTTACAGGAGCAGTAACACCACAAAGATTGTGTTCATTGAAAGAGATCCCCAATTTAATAGAATCACTTTTCCAAATCAATTTGTGTTTGATAGCCTCCCAAGATCACCACATACACTTTTCTAAAAAGGTACCCTATATCTTAATAGGGGTAGTGGTGATCATGGGTCTTTGAAAATTCAAGTTGCTCCAAACCTTGCGTCCATATGGAGCTCCAAAAAAATTCCAAATTCCATGGATGAATCTCTAGGATTTGACCCTCTATAACACTAATGACCAATTTTACACATAGATCTTGAGATTGGGTTCTAGTGGCATTAATTCTCATATGATGTAGAGAGAATCCACTCCCTGCCCTTCAGATTAAATATGCATTGGATATTCAATTGTCACGCACAAGATGGGGAACGTAGTTTCTCCAAAATTGCTTCTACATAACATAAACACAGATATTTATCCTCATCGAGCCATGCTACAACCTCTAGGGTTGCACATTGGTAACTATCCTCTCTTATATTGCACCAACATAACACAAGTTTTCATTGAACATCTACACATATTCTCTAATCTACAATCAAGGGTTAGTTCTCAACCCAAGGGATCATCCTCCCTCCTACACAAAATTCTCACATCTCGTAGAACCTCTTTCTTTCTCTAAGAAACCTCTACACTCATACAACAAGAGCAATCAACCTCATTGGCACGATTTAATGAGATCTGAACAATAATCTTCTAAAACAATGCAAATACACTAGCTTCACACAACATATTAACACCATCAGTTGTGCCCATCTACATAAATCATCAATCCAAGGAATGGTCATCCTTTTATAGACGCATGTCCACCTGCAGGTGATCACCAATCCAAGAACGGACTACTCATACACCCGCACCCACCTACAGTTAGTCCCAATCGAACCATTCTCCATAGAAACATACATAATTCATAGATTTATTATAATTTAGGGAAAGGAAACATAATCAACAACAATACATACAGAGTATAACATAACCATGTAAACTCACAACTCATTCACACATATACATAAGGATTTAATCCGAAAACCTAATTCATTTATTCAATGATAATGAAATACAATACACCAGCTCCAAGGACACATATGTGAGCTTACAAAACTAGTTGGATTGTCAAGTTGAAGGTCATGGAAATCGCAACTACTCCACTTCCTTCCTTGTGAGATGTCCTTCTCCCTCTTGTAAGATGTCCTCTGTATGCTATCTTTTGCAACTACTTGATGTTGTGTTTATGCAACTTCAAAAGATGTTTTCCTTCATCTTCCCATGATTTTCTCATGCTCATACATCTTCCTCTTTCTGTTTGTATCACTTCACCTTCCCCTCTAACTATCTTCATGAGCACATGGTCAATATTCCCTTGAATCCACATATCCTCTCATGCATTTATACTTTTTCCATGCTACATCAACACATAAACCCTAAACACGCCTCCATTTATCAGCAAGGCATCCATCCTACTCCACTTCCATAACATGTGATCTATTTCGTTCTACAACAATATTCCCATAGCTCTCCTACAACAACTTCCCACATCTCTCCCACAATACCTTCCTATAACAATTTCTTGTACCAGTGCTCCCATTCTACTACACTGCCACAATACACAACATCATTATGATCTACAATAATGCTATCATTTTATATAGACCATCATGTTCCCATAGCACTATTACTATCCCAAAACATTTTCATTATCCCACAACATTATTATTGTCTTGCAACACTATCATTATCCCACAATGTTTCCATTGTTTCAAAACACTTCCACAACATATCTTATGCAACAAGATTTTATATCTTGTCTTTACCTAGCCATCCCCAGAATGAATTTGATGCTCCTGCATCAAACTCCCTAGGTTTAAGAAAACAAGCCCTCATGCTTATGAGGTGAACCATTAACATGTCTAGTTTCCCAATGAAACTTTCATCATGGTTGCATTCACCAACTCTATATCCTCCATGGTTGTACATTAAACTCTACAAGGAATACAAGACATCTTCTTCCACTACATTTTCTTTCAACTCATTGCTACACATCCATCTACAACAACACAACAATACTCTTATCAATGGAAATTTGGATTTTCCATCTCATTCTTGTTTCCACTCACCTCCTGGTACTGTTTCCAGGTGTACTATATGGTATCATTTATCTTGGAATAACCTTCATTTTCATTATCATTTCCTCATTAAATAACCCACTTATCATTAAATTAGTTATCTTATTAATGAATCGGCTCATAGGTATTAAATATTATATTTTGGTTATTTTTCTATAATTGTAGTCAAAAGTGTGTTTGATTTTTTGTCTTCCAATTATAAATCATGTGCTAAAGGTATCTTTTATAAACCATTTAAATAAGTTCCAGTGTTGATATGGTTGAGGAGAAGAGTATTTTGGACAGGTTTCTGAAGCATATGCGAAAAACCATAACTCCAATGGATCTTTTGGGTGTTATCAGCATTTCAACCAATTTCTAGAGTATGGTTAAATCTCTAAAATCAGAGCAACCAAATACCAGTTTAAAGAAGATTTTGGAGCAGTTTTCTAGTTGTTTAGCGAGGATTCTGGGTGTAAGTTAGGACACATGCAAGAGGAATCTTGATTTTTATTTGTTGATCGAGGATCCTGGCAACATGAGCAGAATGTGGACATGTTATTTTGGTTATACAGGGTCAGAATTCATCCCCATAATGAAGAATGAATGATGGATCGAACCCCTCTTTCTAACCAATTAAATATGGCACAAAGGAGCAAGTTTCAGTAAAACTGTTAGTATTTTTCATTTGTTACATGTCTTCTAAATGGGGCTTAACACATATTTATATATTGTATGAGATTTGGCTTCAAAGGGAGTGATTTGAAAGTATTGATGTTGTTATTGAGATAAAATATGTACAAAATCATTTTCCTTTTCATTAAAGAAGAGCTAATTCATTTTAGAACGTGTATGAAGAATTTAGCATTACGTTTTAAGAGGTTGTGAGGTAGCTAGTACTCGGATCAAGGGCCCACTCCAAAGGTACCATGCTGCCCAATATTTCTGAGTTTATAAATTGTGTTCTTATGTTCATTATTGTGTTGTAAGTAGATGATTATTATGAAGTTAAATATTTATGGTTTTCATTTACAATTTGCATTTCTTTTATATACTCTATTTTGAGATAGATAATCTCTAAAAGTTGTGTTGAGTTGTGTTGATTTTATAACTCGATTGTAAACAAAGTTTCCTTTCTATTTATATGATGAATGTTAATAAATTGATCCCTAATCACTCAGTTGGATGAGATACATCTTGGTTATGTATTTCAAATCCATGTGGTAGCCATATATTGATATTTCTTATGTATTTCAAATCCATGTGGTAGCCATATATTGGGCTCAATATTAGAAGTCTTAGTCTGAGATTGAGAAATCCATTTTGCTTCCCAATTATTCCTATTTATAATTAACATTGCTTTTAGTTTCCAGACTTAGTGTTAATGTCCTCTCATCACTCAAAACAAGTGCTTATATCTTGCACAAATAGTGTGTATGTCTCATAAGAATAACATGTAACCTTGGTTGATACGTTAAACGATTATGTGTTCTTAGCTTAAAATAAACCTATATAGAAACACTTTTATTTTTGGTGTCTTTGTCGGGGAGGCACTAAAGAATATAGGTTAGTTGTTTTATACTGGTTATAATGAGGAAAACATCTAGGCCAGTAAATTTCCTTTTAGGTACCTTATAATTAGGCTACTTTAGGATGCATGCCTCGTGGATCTAGGAATCCTCATGGTCATGGTGCAGTAGGAGCCATTCACAACATTAAAACCCAGGTAGAAAAATTAGAAGGACAAGAAAACTCTCAAGGTGTTTCTAGACCCCAAATTAGAATCCCCATTCAGAAAATCACATCTACCATTCCTGATGACCCCTCTAGAGTGGAGTCTACATCTAACACATTTATAGGCTCCCCCACTTATGAATCCCTAAAACCTAAATATCAAGGCTTACCTAATAATCCTATAGAGGAACCTAATCACTTTGTTGAATCAAATGAATCTTTGGTATTCTAGGAAACTAAGTTTCTTGGCTTGGGAGAAGAAGTAAAAGAACTGAAACAAAAAGAACCAGTCAATTTTGAGTTTCTTATCTAGGATTCAGATGGGACAACCCAACTGAAAAATATTCTAACTTCTTCCGTGCCTAATTTTTATGGTTTGGCTAGTGAGGATCCATACACTTTTCTCTTATGATTATATTTCATTTGTCAAATTTATGATTATTCCTTGGAATCCCAAAAGTTAAAACTATTCACAATCACTCTAAAGGAGGAAACTCTTCATCGGTTCACGGGGCTTGGGGGAAACTCTATTAGAACCTGGGAGGAGATGAGACATAATTTTTTAAAGAAATATCTGGATTATTGTAAGGTGATAGACATCAGGGAGGAAATTTTCAAAATGGCACAAAGGTATTAGGAAATCTTAGAGGACCATGTTGAGAGATTCTAGTATAATTTGCATAGGACCAAACAAAATTCACTAGATCTTGAAACTCTATGCATAATTTTCCTTCAGGGAATTAGGTATTCTTGCATACATATTTTAAATATCATGGGGGATAAATACATCTCCCAATTCACATATGATGAAATATGTGAATTATGTAGGCGTTATTCACGAGGCACTACCAAATTTGGGAGAGGTCTTAGAGACATAGTCTCAAAAGTCACCAAGTCATCTAATGGAGGGGGGATGACTAAAGCTGAGATAGGAAATATGTTAGAAAATTTCAAAACTAACATTCTTATCTCACTTAGTTCTGATTTGGACACCCTTCAAGCTAAGAAAAGGAAGGAATGGGTTGATCTAGCACTAGCCATTTTCTTCTATAGATGTTGGAAGAAGCATCTCTTGTGGCAATGTCCTCTGGATACCATAGAAGTATGTGTAATTTTCTAACAAAACCATGCTACAAATAATTATCCCTCCTTACCTAAGATTAAGGCAGTATACCAAGGGCCTAATGAGGAAACCGAGAAAATTTGTTTTGTATGATAGAAATGACCATGGTCACCATGAGCACCATGCATGGAACAAGAATCAACTCAATACCCTTATTACTTTGTTATGTACCAATATCCACCACCAAATTGGTATGAACCCATGCCCTAGAAGTAGTGGCCCCCTCAAGATGAGAATCAACTATGGAAACAAGGTTGGAGAGGACACACAACATTTGGAAACCCACCTCAACAATCTACACTTCATCCTCATTCTTCGGCTAATCATTGTCAACAATTGCAATTACCATCCACACAACCACCTCAAATGAAACCACAAATTCCTACCCAACCCATTCCTAATATAAATAATAAAGTAACTCATCCCACCTGCAATGCTAAGTTACCTCGTTTTTTGACTTATGTTGTATCTCTCTTGGAGTGTGATGATATACATTTATGCTCATGGAAAGTAGTCAATAGCCAACCCTCACTTTTCATTCGAGAACAAGATGATGAGGAGGACTAGGAACTGGAAAAACAAGACTCTTCCCTAGACTTACAGTCATCCACCTCAGATACTACTAATCAACATAAACCTTCCAAACTTATTTTATCCCCACCTTACCCAAAGAGACCAACCATGGATAAACCCCTGGTACAACCTGAATTTGATCTCTTAGGGGAATTAATGAATGAAATTGTTAATATCCTCTTGTTTCAAGCAATTAAGGATGTCCCAATATATTCCAATGCTATTACACAATTGTGTTTAAGTAAGCCATGGAGGAAGAAGAAGGATCCCCCAACTATTCATGTCCTTGAGAAGCTAGAAAACTTAATGTTAGGGAATGTTTTTATGACCAAATATGTGGACCCAGGGAGTTAAATAGTCAATTTTTGTTACAAGGAAAATCTCTCTATGGCTAGGGTAAACCACAACAGACAAAAATGAATGCAGAAATCAAATCTATTCCCAAGTATGCTATGTAAACAAATATGCTAGAAAGACAAGATAAAAGGCCTACCTCGTCCAAACGTTCGATGAAGTCCATCGTTGAGCACTTGACCCAAAGAAATATACTTGCAACTAGTCCTCAACAACCAATCAAAGAAAGCATATGGTGATAGTAAATGATTTTAGCACATTCAATAGCATAATCCATTAATAAAGTTGACAAATACTCCCATGGAATAATAATTCAAATATTTGCAAGATATCGATTGGACGAGAAAAGAGTATTTCTATTAATATATGATCAATAGAAGTGAAAATGTTACAGACTTCTGTGTCGGCACGACTCGGAACTGAGAAACTAAGTTCCTTCCAGTTGGGCCTCCACCACTTCAATCCTCCACCAAAGGAAAGCTCATAAAAGAGAAACAATGAGGCTCTCAATCAATAAGGGAAGATCTTGGGGGCTGAACATTGTGTTCATACTTAAAGGACAAAGGGATGCAGACTCAATATGAAGTAAATAATTTCTCCAGAGTAACTTTTCTCTCAAAGTTGAATTCTTTCTCCTCTTTTCCATAGCTCGGAATTGGCCCATTTATAGCCTTCAAATGGAACTGAAGGGACGAGTCTGAACGTTTCCAGTATATGGAAGGCCAAGGATCATAGATCTCTTGTCGTGACATGGAAACTCAACATTAATTTTCGTTTTTAGGCACAAAACCCAATGTATGCGGGTTGTAGTGGTGCAACCTGCATATACGCATGTTGTATAGTAGGAAATATCTGTACATGTGGAAAAATATGTATTTTTAGCTATGGGATTTACAGACAGGGATGATAAGTCTACATGGGGAAATGGAAAAAGGCCTTATGTGCAAGATTGCGTAGGGTGAGGAAAATATTTCTATAACAGATGCCCCCTAATGTGTGAGGTCAGAGGAGTATCTGCGATGGCCGAAATACATTATAAAGAACCCAAAAGTGGAGTGATGGGGAACCAACTAGAAGAACTAGTTGTTCATTACATTCTGCACTGACTTTGTATACATGGATTCCAATTTGAATTACACTACAGATCCATGTGAAAATATACCAAACAACTATCCATGGCCATGAATAGGAAAATACAAATGAGGTTACATGCCAAAGGCTGTCACAGTCATTGACAAGGCCTAGTAGATCCATTCTCAAAATCAATCTGAAGATATATGTATACAATGGAGTACAATCTGATCTCCCATTATCACTGAAGTCATATAGGTACTGGTTCAATGAAAAGGAAGAAACAACTCAAGAAAGTTGCGGGCACATACTGATGTCTTAAATTCTTCTACATAATCCACCAAGGGTGCAAGTCTACATCATGTAAATAAAGGAGTTGAGGTCGAACATGATGAGACATCGTTTGATTACTGGTCATTGATGTATATCGTTAACAAATGTGAGACAACCTATGGATAATGAAAGTAGGTATCAAGGCATCGAGTACATTCTTACAAGTGTGAATAAAGGAGTCGGTGTCGAACACCTGAAGAATCCATCGATTAGGAGACATTGATGTATTCCCAACTATCGATGGCAAGATAACCTACCACTAATTATTGCAAGCCTCAAGGTACTCATAAGACTCTAGGTCCCGTTTCTAGAATATATGAGCTAAAGTTGATGGAAGGAGACCCGCTGAAAGGAGAGCATTAAGGCATCTCTCATCATTCATCATGAGGTACAAAGCAAGAGCTTCATGATTTGGAGGAAATTGGATGAAGAACATGTTCATGAACCAACGACCCTATGCATATTTCACGTCTGCCAAGTGAAAGAGGTACACGAGAAAGACCCTCTAAATAGCATCCAATGAGGAAAACTACTGACAAAGGGGAGGAAACCACCAATAAATCTAATGGCATCCAAGACACTACACGGATCCCAATGTGTGAATAGATGTCTTTCTTTTGAGCACAAGGGAAACCACCCTAGGACTTGGAGGGATCATACTCGAAGATAGTGGGATGCTCCCTAGTGAAGAAGGTAATGAACTAGAAATGATAAGGACATGGTCAAAGGACGCATCACCCTCCAAAAGAAAAGTGGGATTGATCGAATATTGCATCAACAATGTCACTTCCTTAGTCTTGTCACTCTCTAAGAGAAGAGTGGGATCGACCAAAGATTTCATTGTCATGACCACTTCTTCAACCGTTGGTTGAATAGGATGTGAGACAATAAGGTCTAGATATGTATCACCCCCAAATATAGTAGTGGTGTCAGCCGAAGGTTGCATCGGCATGATCGCTGGTTGAACATGATGCAAGACAACAAGGTTAAGGGATGCATCAACTCCTAAAGGAAGAGGGGTGTCAAATGAATATTGCATTGGTCTGACACCAAATATGGTTGGGAAACCAAAGATGACTCAGAACTCGAGGGGCCCCCAGGAAAATACCATGCTTCTTGTACCACAATAGTAGAAGGGCACAAACAAGTAAGGTGACCTCCTTTACAAAGCCTGCAAAGGAAATTTGGATTACGTCTTACACGTCTAGGCTTCTCAATCATATGAATGCCCCCAACATGACTTGCAGTGGGTGGTGACATGCTCCCAGCATGAATTGCAGAGGCTAGTAGCAAATATCCAACATGAATTTCAGAGGTTGGTGATGAATGCCCAACATGACTGGTAGAGGTTGGTGATGTATGTGCAGTGTGACTAGCAATGACTAGATTTGTGCCCCCAACATGACTTGTAGTAGCTGGTTGATGGTATTCAACATGACTAGCAAAGGTTTTTGACCAATCTCCAACATGAATAACAAATTTTTGTGATATAATTCTAGTATGTGAATGACCCTCACAAGACGTAGTCGAGGAAGGTAGGGTCCAAGGATCATTAAAATAGGAAGTGAGGAAAGGAATGGACCTCTCTGACAAAACGAGCCTACTGGACATGGCGTAAATGTGGTGAATCAATGACATGAATTCAAAAGTACCCATAAGGGAAGAATACATTTCGACACCGACATTCTTAGTTGTCTACTGATAATTGTAGATCATAGGGATTGACGGTCCAATAGATGCATTGGGACTAGCATAAACAAAGGGTAACTGGTCGATCATCATGATCTTCCCATCACGAGGAAAATAAAGAGTACGAAAGACAGATGATATGACGATGACCATAGCGTAGGTCCAATTGTGTCCTAATAAAAATTTATAATCAAGAGGCACATCAACTACCTCGAACTCCACCTCTATTGTCTTCCCACCTAAATGGACCAGAAAGGTAGGAAAAATACAGTGAGGGTGGAAGGAATGACTGTCAAAAGAAGTCAACATGTTCGATGATTATAAAGATTCAAAGAACCAAGAGCTTTCCAACAAATCAGGGATATCACACATGTAACAGCGCCTTCATCAACAACTGCACGTTTGATGGTATACTTTGAGTACCCCATGTGGATTTGGAATGCCACATGGTAAGGAAAGCGAGGCTTCACATCTGTGACATCAAACATGAAAATTTTTGAGCCACTGAGTTCTAGATCTACTAACATAGATAATAAGGCATTCGTCTATGAAGGACATGTCTAGAGTACCTCCAAAGATGACATCGCACAAGGGGTTTGACCTAGGTCCTCAACAATAGAGTAGTTCTGGGTGGCTCTAGCATTTGGATTGTGGGTAGAGCACTTGAGTACTCCTTTTAGAATACGAGGTGGTGGCTCTTGTTTTTCAATTTTTAAAGTCATATAAGGAGGAGGAGGAGAAGGAGGAGGAGGAGGAGGAGGAGGATATTCTAGACTAGGAATAGTCTATGAAGAACTATAATCTCGAGATTGAGTGGCTACATGAATTTTTGCATCTACCATATTGATACACAAATAGTTGTCATCTTGCAATGATGGGTTTTGACTCCCACTAGCCATATTTCTGACATTTTAGGAGCTTGAGGCCATGTGCTAGTTATGTGGAAAAGGGTTCGTCAGCACGGTGGGCAGTAGAGATAGTAGCCTCGCAGCTTCTGCAATTTTTGGGCATAAATGAGTAAGGTGGTCATCTGCACAAAGCTTACAGGGAAATTTCACCTTACATCTTTCTCTCTTGCCCTATCCAACATTATTATTCATATTCTCATTGTTACCATTTTCCTTGGGTTTATTACCATTTTTCCACCCTTATGTTTATTACGTCCTTTCTTCTTATTCCCTCCTAGTTGTTGGCTACCATTTGGGCCAGCTAACGATTGCACAAAATGTACATCTACTGATTGAGTGGGATTGGAAGACATAGACGAAGTTGGCCCTCCTGTAGACTAGTTTAGAGACAACTCTTTCAAATGGCTTGTCACCAAGTCTACAGATTTTACATTGGCAGAGCCTACAATTCCATTGGCATGATGTCTTGTCTTTTCTCTAATGTCATAAGTTGACCATGGTGCATCCAGAAGAATGTGGTATAACATCCTAGACTGAGCATATATAATATCTAACTAATGGGATTTGTAAATCACTTCTTCCTCAGTGTTGACCTCAGATGTAGCAACATCCTTCGAGATAGGAGGCTGCAAAGACTTAAGAAACCATTCTAAAAAAAAGGTTAGGGGTATGGAGGTCTTAATCAACCTCTTCTGTCTATGCCACTCCTGGATATGATCTGAGATATGAGTGGTTGTGTCCTTGCGTAAAGTCGATAGAAGTTCTAGGACATCGTCATAACGAACCGGTAATTGGAAGTGGTTAAGGAATACCAACACCATCTGACTAAAGGTCCCATATGCCCCCCTAGGTAGCTCTATATACCATTTTTCAATGACCCGAATGAGGGTGCATTGAAACAATATTAACCGAATAGAATCATCATTAATGGAATTCGATGAGCACCATAGGTGAAAGGTGGTGATGTGATCACCGAGATCCTCTCCATTTTTACCTTCAAACTTTGGGATGTCTTAAGGAAACTTGTTGGGGACAGGGGGCCATGTATGATCATGACTCATAGGTTCGTTCATCAACTTAGACAAGTCTGACAGATTAAGCGTGGCCAGAAAAGGGAGATGAGGCTGTGGCATCTGGCCCTAAGCTCCCTGGAAATATTGTGTTTGAGGAACTGCAGCCCATCCAGGGTTCTGGTAAGCACCATTTCCTTGTTTGAGATTGTAAGACCCTCCTCCTGGCTAATTCATAAAAGGTTGGTTGGGCATCATTCCAGTAGGAATGTTCTGATGGGGGTTATAAAATTTTCCCCCAGCCAGATTAGATCTAGATTGGGGGTTTCCCAAAGTGTGAAAATGACCTCCTCCAGGTGTGAATCCAGAGGATAGAGGTGGATTCTTCATGCCAAACATGTTGGTCAAAATAGGCACCGAGGAGGTAGGGGTATAGGATGAAACTTGAGCAGAAGATTTTCCACTAGGTTGGTTTTTCCACCTAGAAGCAAGAGGATTAGACCTGGGGTTAAAAGCAGGAATGCCTCCCATATTAGGATTTGTTTCAGGGATTTGAGAAGCACCAAATGAAAATGGAGTATAAGGAGGTGTAGTGCCCCTAAGCCTAATGCTAGCATTAGGGCCTGTAGCTGGGATGGAATTCCAAAATTGCGAAGTAGAGTTCGACATACCATAGGAAAAAGGACTAGAGGCCATAGGGATGGACTGAAAATTATAGCTCAGTGAGTGACCAAGAGACCCAAAGGGGTTTGAGGCAAGAGATTGAGCATTCACTATAGGCTGAGCCATAGTAATGATAGGTTCCTCTGTAACTACATTCATTGTGGTTACAGGAGTCAAAAGGGTGCCATTAACTATAGTAGGTGTGGGAGTCAAAGGGCTCCCAATGTTATGAATACTAGGTTCAGTACTCATCCTTGTAGAATCACAAGTCTGAACAGTGAAGGTGTATGTACCACATTTAATAACTCTACACCTTTTAGAAGGAAAAGACTCGAAATCTGATGGTAACTGTAACAAGCGATGAGACCGACGAGGATGCTGGTCCGACTCCATGATGACTTAATACTCTAAATACAAAAACAAATAAATATTAAGGCCAACTAGTAATCAAAGAGCACACCAAACATCAAATGACCAATATGCACACAAATAGGGTAAAGTTGTTGAAAGTGGCCTCCCTCCCTAAAGAAGGTATGTCTCGCCCACGAGGGGCCTGAGACTCCCTGCTAAATATCGGAGGTAACAAAATCAGTTATAAGGGCCCTCATGGGCTTAACAACCAGTTAGTCAGAGCCCTCTAGAGAGGTAATCCTCCATAAAGGTTTTGTGTTGTCTGACCCTTATCTGACCCAGGGTACCTGTAGAATAACCCATGCAAGTAACCTATGTGGTACCTAAGTCAAGCAACTAAGAAACCAATGTATAACCGATGCATAGGAGAGAAGACATAAGTCAGGTCCACCGTATGGGCAGGGTAGCAAAGCTGGAAACCTTGAAAGTATCTCCTCTCATAGAGGTAAAGGCACTAGCAAGATCCCCAGATACGAATAGATCCCTAGAAATATCTCTGACACTAAGAAGTTATCGGGTGTATATCCCTTCAACCAACCTCGTGCAACCTCGTGATTAACTCCGGTGTGAGCAGAGCCTCCTGATATCATCAATTATACAATGTATTTCTCCACTCCCTTTCTTAGACACATATGTTGATTTAATTTCCTTGGAGAAGTTTACTCACAAAATTCTATTCCAAGGCACTAAATCCTAATCTATTTTGTGCACCCTAGAAAATAAAATCGTGACTAATCAATTTTAAATTATAGAGTTAATTTTAGTGGCTGTGATTACTCAAAAAGGTATGGTAGTGAAACTCATGATGTTATGACTCAACAAGAAAAGTAAATATGAATATAATGCAAAGTCCTAACTTCAATTTTCAATGAATGATATGCTTCTTAAACAAATGAAATTTTCAATTTCAACTCTACAATTCTGAAGTAAAAATGCAATATTTCATTACATGCACTAAGATAATGACAAGGACTCAAAAGACCAAAATTCCAAGGAATGAAAAATGCCTAATATTTTTGTATTTTCAATATAATAAAAATGAAAATGCATGGACTAAAAAACAATTTGATACATAAAATCTACTGTGTATAGAAAGGGATAACTCAAGAGAATACCAAGGAGAAGAACACCCAGCCCAATGTACAAGAGGACAATCAAAATGAAAAGGTGATGAGAAAGACTCCACCCAAAAATTCAACCCCACAGACACTCAACAGTCACTACGGAGACCCAAGAAGACTTAGCAAACATCAAATCCCACCCAACAACCACTAGACCCAGCAAACAAGCAAAGAAAGCTTATGTATGCAACTTCTCAAGGAAATAGAGCGTATGTACATAGGTTGCAGAGGGACAACCTGTGTATATATGCATCTGTCAAGCCAAAAACCGTGTATATGTTTCAAAACACAAGGCTAGGCAAGGGAGAAGGATGGAAACTTAGACCCAGAGAGAACAGAGACTGCCAAGCAATGATACAACAAGAAACACAATAGGAACTAGAGCAATCTAAGGAGAAAAGTACTCCAAACCCTAATAAAGAAGATTCATCCCTAGTGGAGTCACCAATTCTGTTACGAGGAAAATATCTCTATGGCTAGGGTAAACCACAACAGACGAAAATGACTATAGAAATCAACTCTATTCCCAAGTATGCTATGTAAACAAATATTCTAGCAAGACAAGATAAAAGGCCTACCTCATCCAAACGTTGGATGAAGTCCACCGTTGAGCACTTGACCTAAAGAAATATACCTGCAACTAGTCCTCAACAACCAAGCAAAGAAAGCATATGGTAATAGTAATTGATGTTAGCACATTCAATAGCATAATCAATTAATAAACATAACAAATACTCCCATGGAATAATAATTCCAATATTGGCAAGATATCAATTGGACGGGGAAAGAGTATTTCTATTAATATATGATAAACAAAAGTGAAAATGTTACAGACTTCCGTGTCAGCATGGTTCATAACTAAGAAACTAAGTTCCTTCTAGCTGGGCCTCCACCACTTCAAACCTCCACCAAAGGAAATCTCATAAAAGAGAAACAATGAGGTTCTTAATCAATAAGGGAAGAGCTTGGGGGTTGAACACTGTGTTCATATTTAAAGGACAAAGGGATGTAGACTCAATATGAAGTAAATAATTTATCCATAGTATATTTTCTCTCAAAGTTGAATTATTTCTCCTCTTTTCCATAGCTCAGAATTGGCCCATTTATAGCCTTTAAATGAAACTGAAGGTCCGAGTCGGAACGTTTCCAATATATGGAAGGCCAAGGATCATAGATATCTTATCGTGACATGGAAACCCGACATTAATTTTCATTTTTTGGCACAAATCCTGATGTATGCAGGCTGTAGTGGTGCAACCTGTGTATACGCATGTTGTAGAGTAGGCAAGATGCGTACATGTGGAAAAATATGTATTTTTATCTCTGGGATTTACAAACAGGGATGATAAGTCTGCATGGGGAAATGGAAAAAGGCCTTATGTGCAAGATCGCATAGGGTGAGGCAAATCTTGCTATAACAATTTCCATATTAATAACACTCCTATTCCTAACACTTTGATTGACCTAGGGGCTATAATTAATTTCATGATGAAGGAGACAATGGAGAAACTCCAATTTTCCAACCCATGATCAACCCCTATTGTTCTTCAATTGGTTGGTAGATCCACCATTAAGCCAGAAGGTTTAGTAGATGATGTTATAATATCCATTGATATTAGGTAGGCCTTGGTAGATGCCTACATTAGTTGTAGGTTAGGCGATATGATGGTCTCTCATGGAAATTCCACTAAAACACTCACTCTTTATCCTTATGCTAAACCTTCTTCAAATTTGGAAACACCTTCTTAGGTACAATATAGTGATTATGAAGTCACTCAACCTCTCATGTCTCTGGAGAATGCATTGGTATTCTCAAGGAATAATGAAGATGACCTCATTCGTGCATTCATAATACATCCATAATTCACTTTAGTATACCCTTCCCTTAGATGTATCATGGAACAACACTCCCCAAAAACCTAGTCCCTTGAAGAAATGGTAGAACAAATTAATTCAATAGTTCCAGTATAAATTTCCCCTACAAGTCAAATTACATCAATTGAAATCTATCCCGATAAAACCTTAAACATCAACTCTAACGTAGATACCTTCTAGCAGGATTAGCTTGTGAAATTATTACAAAGACATAGTCAAGAATTTTCTTGGAATTATAATGACATGAGAGGGATACATCCTAGTCTATGTATCCATCATATATATATCAAGGAATATGTTCAACCTATCAGGAAACCCCAATGCAGGATAAATCCATCTATAAGGGATATAGTCAAGGAAGAGTTGTAGAAACTATTGGATATGAATTTCATTTTCCCCATCTCTGACAATACGTTATATTTTCCATTGGTAATTGTGCCTAAGAAAAATAAAAAAAGGCATATATACACAGATTATAGAGAACTCAACAAAGAAACCCTTAATAATTAATTGTTGGACAACTG
>JZKD02S1972013.1:677029-697835 GCA_000966675.3 Picea glauca | reverse complement strand
TATATATATATATTGGTTATTAAGACCCGTTCAACAAGGTATATAATAAATAATTATAATGAGTTAAGTGTATGGAAAAAAGCAATAAATATGTTGGTTATAAATGATTAAATTATAACCAACTCCTTCACATTTTGCGATGCTCTTTGACTACTTAGATTTCCCTATGATGATGTCGATGATCCTCTAAAGTTATTGATTGTACTAAATGAGACAAATTGTGCCCTTCAAGAGCCACCCTACTCATGGCACATGTTGCACTTGTCTAGTCTAGTCCATAAGCTCACACAAATGCACCAATTTAGTTTCCACCTTGTGTGTTCGCACCTAGATCTGTAAGCAGAGATGGACATGGATTAGGGAGCCATCATGTTAGGTAAATTTTGTATTGCTTTATGCATTTGTAAAAATACATCATTCATTTATTTTCAAAGATGATATAAAATATCTATTACATCCTACTACCATGATGTATTAAATTCCATAGCCCATGGGAGAGAATATCCTAAGAGGGATAACTTCCAAGGAATACTCGAAGGGAGTATTTGGTGCCAAATATTAAAGGCCCACTCTCAACCAAACTAGGCATATTTATGATACCATATATGGTGTTTGAGGGTTTCATTTTTCCTAGATAGAGAGAACTTGCATTGGGGGACCCCTAAGTATTTAGGTATTGACCAACATGTAAGTTCCCTTGTATTAAGAACCAATAAAAACACTTTTTTTAGGTTCTAAGTACATATTCCATATGTATTTCAACCAATATAGACATGTTTTTTTCTTTGACTTGATTCTCCAAACTTTGTTCAATTTGGCATCCATCTCAAGGCTAGCACATAACCAATTATATATGTTGACCAACCTGAATTTCTTGAAACACTTCCTTTGACTCCAACTTTAGTGCATCAACCAATTATGCATCCCTCACACACTGACTTTAAAAATATGTATTGTTTTGTATTAGTTCTTGAACTCTTTTTAGTATTATTCTATATGGGATGCTCATATTGAATTTTGTTTTTAATTTATCCTAAGTATTCCGATTTCTAAACTAAGTGTTGTAGTGATTCCTATGGAATTGGATTCCCTCTTAAAAAAATATTTTGGTCAAGAACTAGGTAACCTCACCCAGATGCTCTCCATCTTGCAGGACCAGTAACAACACAAAGGTTGTGTTCATTGAAAGAGAGCCCAATTTAAGATAATCACTTTTCCAGATCAATTTGTGTTTGATAGCCTCCCAAGATCACCACATACTCTTTGCTACAAAGGTCCCCTATATCTTAATAGGGGTAGTGGTGATCATGGGCCTTCGTAAATTCAAGTTGCTCCAAAATTTGCATCCATATGGAGCTCCAAAAAATATCCAACTTCTATGGATGAATCTTTAGGCTTTGACCCTTGATGGCACTAATGACCAATTTTCCACATAGATCTTGAGTTTGGGTTCTAGTGGCATTAATTCCCATATGATGTAGAGAGAATCCACCCCCTTCCCTTCATATTACATATGCATTGGATATTCAATTCTCATGCACAAGATGGGGAACGAATTTGCTCCAAGATTGCTTCTACATAACATAAACATAGATATTTATCCTCATCAGTCCATGCTACAACCACTAGGGTTGCACATTGGGAACTATCCTCTCTTCTTTTGCACCAACAAAACACAAGTGTGCACTGAACATCTACACATATTCTCTAATCTTCAATCAAGGGTTAGTTCTCAACCCAATTGATCATCCTCCCTCCTACGTAAACTTATCACATCTCATAGACCCTCTTTCTTGCTCTCAAAAACCTCTATGGTCATACAAAAAACACACTCAAACTTGTTAGCATGATTTAATGAAATCTCACCAACAATATTCTACAACAATGCAAATACACTAGATTCACACAATATATTAACACCATCAATTGTGCCCATCTACATAAATCATCAATCCAAGGCATGGTTGTCCTTCCAGAGACCTGCCCACCTGCAGGTGATCACCAATTCAAGCATGGACTACTCATACACTCGCACCCACCTATAGTTAGACCCAATCGAACCATTCTCCACAAAAATGGACATAATTCACAGATTTATTATAATTCAGGGAAAGGAAACATAATCTACAACAATACATACAGAGTATAACACATCCATGTAAACTCACAACTCATTCACAAATAGACATGAGGATTTAATCCGGAAACCTAATTCTTTTATTCATTGATAATGAAATACAATACACCGGCTCCAAGGCCGCATATGTGAGCTTACAAAAATAGTTGGATTGTCAAGATGAAAGCCATGGAAATCATAACAACTCCTCTTCCTTACAATATATCCTTCTGCTTCTTGCAAGATATCCTCTATAAGCTATCTTTCCCAGCTACTTGATGTTGTGTTTATGCACCTTCAAAATATGTTCTCCTTCATCTCCCCACGAGTTCCTCATGCTCAAACATCTTCCTCTTTCTACTTGTAGTGATTCACCTTCCCCTTGAGCTATCTTCATGAGAATGTGGTCAATATTCCCTTGAATCCACATCTCCTCTCATGCCTTTATAATTTGTCCATGCTACGCCTTTATATTCCATTGAATCCTACTCCACTGCCATAACATGTGATCTATTTTTTTCTACAACAATATTCCCATAGCTCTCCTACAAAAACTTCTTGCATCTCTCCCACAATAGCTTCCCACAACAATTTCCTATGCCAATGCTCCCATTATACTACACTGCCACAATCCACAACATCATTATGATCTACAACAATGATATCATTTTATATATCATATCATGTTCCCGCAACACTATTACTATCCCAAAACATTGTCATTATCCCACAACATTGGTATTCTCTCACATCATTGTCATTATCCCACAACATTTCCATTATTTCACAACACTTCCACAACATATCTTATGCAAGACGGTTTTGTAGCTTGTCTTTACCTACCCATCCCCAGAATGAATTTTATGCTCCTACATCAAACTCCCTAGGTTTAAGAAAGAAAGACCTCATGCTTATAAGGTAAACCATTCACATCTACAATTTCCCAATGCAACTTTCATCATGGTTTCATTCACCAACTCCACATCCTCCATTGTTGTACATTAAACTCTACAAGGAATACAATAAATTTTCTTCCACTACATTTTATTTCAACTCATTGCTACACATTCGTCTACAACAATGCAACAATAATCTTATCAATGGAAGTTTGGAGTTCCCATCTCATTCCTATTGCTACTCACTTCTTGGTATTGTTGTCAGGTGTCCTATATGGTATCATTGATCCTGGCATAACCTTCATTTTCATTTATCATTGCCTCATTAAATCACCCACTTATTATTAAATTAGCTATCTTATTAATGAATTGGCTCATAGGTATTACATATTATATTTTGGTTTTTTGTCTTCCAATTATAAATCATGTGCTAAATATATTGTGTGAGTTCATGGTATCTTTTATAAACCATTTAAATAAGTTCCAAGGTTGATATGGTTGAGGAGAAGAGTATATTGGATAGGGTTCTGAAGCATAAGCAAACAACCATAACTCCAATGGATCTTTTGGGTGTTATCAACATTCCAACCAATTTCTAGAGTATGGTTGAGTCTATAAAATAAGAGCAACCAAATACCAGTTTAACGAATATTTTGAAGCAGTTATCTACCTATTTAGCGAGGGTTTTGGGTGTAGGTCAGGACACATGCTAGAGTAATCTTGATTTCTATTTGTTGATTGAGGATCCTGGGAACACAATGAGAATGTGGACATGTTATTTTTGTATACAAGGTCAAAATTCATCCCAATAATGAATAATGAATGATGGATCAAACCCCTCTTTCTAACCAAATGAAATATGGAAAGGAGGAGCAAGTTTTATTACAACTGTTCATATTTTTCATTTGTCACTTGTTTTCCAAATGGGGCTTAACAAATATTTATATATTGTATGATGTTTGGCTTCAAAGGGAGCGATCTAAAATTATTGATGTTTTGATTGAGATAAAATATGTACACAATCATTTTCCTTTTCAATAATGAAGAGCTAATTCATTTTAGAATGTGTCTGAAGACTGTAGCATTTTTTTTTGAGAGTTTGTGAGGTACTTAGCACTCAAAGCAAGGGCCCACTCCAAAGGTACCATGTTGACCAGTATTTATGAGTTTATAAATTGTGTTCTTATGTTCATTATTGTGTTGTAAGTAGATGATTATTATCAAGTTAAATATTTATGGTTTTCATTTACAATTTGCATTTCTTTTATATACTCTATTCTGAGTTAGATAATCTCTAAAAGTTGTGTTTAGTTGTGTTGATTTTATAACTTGATTGTAAATGAAGTTTCCTTTCTATTTATATGATGAATGTTAATAAATTGAGACCTAACCACATAGTTGGATGAGATACATGTTGCTTATGTATTTCAAATCCAGGTGGTAGACATATATTGGGCTCAATATTATAAGTCTTAGTCTAAGATTGAGAAATCCATTTTTCTTCCCAGTTATTCTCGTTTATCATTAACATTGATTTTAGTTTCCAGACTTAGTGTTAATGTCCTCTCATCATTCAATACAAGTACTTATATCTTGCACAAATAGTGTGTATGTCTCATAAAAATAACATGTAACCCTGGTTGATAAGTTAAATTATTATGTGTTCCTAGCTTAAAATAAACCTATATAGAAACACTTTCATTTTTGGTGTCATTGTCGGAGAGGCACTAAAGGATATAGGCTAGTTGTTTTATATTGGGTATAATGAGGAAAATATTTAAGCTAGTAAATTTTCTTTTAGGTACCTTATAATTAAGATACCTTAGGATCCATGACTCGTGGATTTAGGAATCCTTGTGGTCATGGTGCAGTAGGAGACACTCGCAACATTAACACCCAGGTAGGAAAATTAGAAGGACAAGGAAAACCTCAAGGTGTTTCTAGACCCCAAATTAGAATCCCCATTGAAAAAATAACATCTACCATCGCCGACAACCCCTCTATAGTGGAGTCTATAGCTGACACATGTATAGGCCTCCCCACTTATGAATCCCTAAAACCTGAATATCAAGGCTTACCTGATAATCCTATTGAGGAGCCTAATCACTATGTTGAATCAAACAAATCCTTGGTATTCTATGAAACTAAGTTTCCTGGCATGGGAGAAGAAGTAAAAGCAATAAAACAAAAAGAAACAGTCAATTTTCAGTTTCTTATCCAGGATTCAAGTGGGACAACCAAAATGAAAAATATTCTAACTTCTGCCTTGCCTAATTTTCATGGTTTGGCTAGTGAGAATACATACACTTTTCTCTTATAATTAGATGTCCTTTTTCAAAGTTATGATTATTCCTTGGATGCCCAAAAGTTAAAACTATTCCAAGGAGGCAACACTTTGTTAGTTCATGGGATTGGGGGAAACTCTATTAGAGATTGGAAGGAGATGAGACATAATTTTTTAAAGAACTACCAGGACTATTGTAAGGTGAGAGACATCAGGGAGGAAATTTAAAAAGTGGCACAAAGGGATGAGGAAATCTTAGAGGACTATGTTGAGATATTTCAGTATAATTTGCATAGGACCAAACAAAATTCACTAGATATTGAAACTCTATGCATAATTTTCCTTCGGGGAATTAGGGATTACTACATATATGTGTTAAATATCATGGGGGATGAAAAAATATCCTAATTCACATATGATAAATTATGTTAATTATGTAGGCGTTATTCACGAGGCACTACCAAATGTGGGAGAGGTCTTAGAGACATAGTCTCAAAAGTCACCAAGTCATCTAATGGAGGGGGGATGACTAAAGTTGAGATACAAAATATGCTAGACAATTTCAAAATTGGAATTCTTATCTCACTTAGATCCTAGTTGGATACTCTTCAAGCTAAGAAAAGGAACGAATATGTTGATCTAGCACTAGCCATTTTCTTCTCTAGATGTCAGAAGAAGCATCCCTTATGGGAATGTCCTTTGGATATCATATAACTATATGTAATTTTTGAAAATATCCATGCTACAAATAATTTCCCCTCCTTGCCTAAGCTTAAGGCAGTATACCAAGGGCCCAACGAGGAAACCGATGAATTTTTTTTTGTATCCCAAAAATGACCATGACCATCATGACCAACAGGTATGGCACAAGAATCAACTCAATACCTTTATTACTTTGTTCCATACCAATATCCATCCCCAAATTGGTATGCACCCATGCCCTCGAAGTATTACCCCCCTCAAGCTTAGAATCAACTGTGGAAACAAGGTTGGAGAGGACACAAAACGTTTGGAAACCCACCTCAACAATATATAGTTCATCCTCATTCTTCGACTAATCATCAACAACAATTTCAATTACCATATGTTGGTGACGGAAGTCACTCCTGGATTGCTTGTAGGAGTAGAGCCCGATGCCCATAAGTTTGTGTCATGATTTGTGTGTAAAGAGGGTGATCGAATGGAAGTAAACTTGGATGATATTGTTAGCACTCAGGAACTAGGCCAAGCGTGCATGGGCAGGTGAGGTCTTGCGAAAACTTCAGACAGTAAGCTGTAGTAAGGGTGAATAGGAGGAAGACTTGTATAAGGGAAATGTAAGGTCTGTTGCAAACATCAGGTTCCTAATAGACTATAGAAGAAGACATCTAAACGCAATATCTTCTTGCATCCAAATGCAAAAAACTAGAGAATACAATAATGCATAAATAAATCCTTTATCATGACATAATTGCAATGATCCACATGAATCAGTTGTTCACGGACTCTCTTAGCATGAGACGAAAATTAGACAAAGTAAGAAAGACTGTCTATCATAAAGCAAGAAATCTCATATACAGATGCATAACCAGAAAGCTAGAATCTGTGCTAAAACTTTACAGTCGGGAGCTCTGCTCTACCATCAATAGATTAGAAAAAATAAAGACTGAGTCTATATACTCAGAAAATTCGCCTAGCAGCAGCGTGTCTAGTCATTCAAGGCTTGTCGTCTACAACTTCTTTTGTCAGGCTGCACTAGCATTCTTTTGTCAGATGCAAGATCAGATAGGCATGGTCTTCACAAGAAAATCCATGGCAAGGAAATTTCGGCTGACAGTCCTCCCTCCACGGCCAAATTTTCCATGCTTTTCATTTATGGGTTGAAACGAGGTTTCAACTACCTCTCCCTATTTCCATTAACTAACTACATTGGGATCGGGATGGAGCCTGACACCCATGAATGCTCCAAAAGACGCTCACGACTCCTCCAAGTCAATTCGAGGCCACCCAGATCCTTCTCTGTGACCAACTCGGGCGCTTTGATATTTTTTGCATCTCCTTTTCATCACCCCACACGACCTCGAGCTGTGATCTCGTTCTTATCCCACATGAAATTTTGGGATCTAGCGCTGTGCATATCTGGATCAGACGACTGAAATGACGTCGGTGCTTTTGGACCCGTCTCACCACATGGTACGTGCTAACACCTTTTTACCAGACCTGTCCCTTTGTGACTGGGCGCTATGATCGTGGGCCCGACTCTGGGTGCTCTTGGCATTTCGGGGTTCAGGGTTTCGAAATATGAAACGATAAGAAGAGCTTACCCCTCGATCTCCCAATTTTCGACATGACATAATCGCGCACCACGCATCTTTTTGGATGGACATCTAAGATTACACCTTCAACGCTGACACTGCAAAAATCCTGAAGGGCCCCACCCATGACTCATATCATGCACCGCATGTCCTCCTGATCAATGGTCCTGATCCTTTTAGGATTTCCTGCACCGGGAGTTCATGATGCGCTTCTTCCTCGAAATCCCGATCGACAAGAAAACTGGGCCTTCTTGCATTCGCGCCCCGAGCTTAGGGAAAATGGGTTTTCACCCGCTTCTTTGCACTTTATTCCTCCTTGAAAATAAATATTGCTAACATTAGGCTCCATGGGGGATAGAGTCGTCCCTGTGATGCTCTAAGGACTCTTTTTGCAGATCTAGTGCCTTGTTGTTGGGCTATGGAGTCGAGATAAAATCTCCTGCTAAGAAATATATGACGAAAAGTAAAAAACAAAACAAACTAAACATAGATGCTCCAAGGAGCTTATTTATGTACAGTCCTAAGATAATAATTTTTTTTACATGGGGCTAGGTGAAAGCAAAATTCCACCATAGCCATCCAAGCAGCTTCCTGAATAGAAACCCCTTCCTTCTGTAGATGATTGATAACAGACGATGTAACTAGGAGATAAGAAAGGTTACATCCTTTAATTCATCTTCTAGGGCTGCCATGAATATGAAGGTGGGCGGCTCCAAGGCATGAAGGAAATGCCACTCCATGTATTTGTTGACAGGGTCATAGAATGAGTGGCCAATTCTAGAAAATTGGCGACATGCATCCTTCTCTGCTACACAGTTGTTCACCTATGGATGAATATTCTTGATAAGCATAGGTGAGTGAACAACTGTCGGAGGCTCAATGATCTCAGGCGGTGGCTGCTCGCTGACTAACTCTGGATAGACAATGAAATGTGCACTCAACTGCTCTTCTGGTTCTTCATGCACTCCCCCATCTTGTAAAAAGGGAATGGTCTCCCGATCCTTCTCTTCAATCCCAAATGTAAATACATCATGGGAAATCTGGTGAAGGAAGAAAGAACAATCCTATTCCACAATGACTTATTTTCTTAAATCTGAGACGACAAGCTCATCGGGGGCATATGCCAATGCATCTAATAAATCTTCAATAATCTCTTCAAAAGAGTTGCTCAGAGTGTCTGCCTTGAAGACTGGAAAATCCTCTTCGTTGCCTTCAGAGTGCACAAGTGGGCGGAGGAAAGATGCAGGCTGGCCAATGCCAGATGACACCTGCCCACAAACAGGCTCTGGATAGGAGATGAATTGTCTACTAATCCCTTCCTCTTTATGCTGCTCTATGCTTCCTACAAGCCTCGTAGGGATGATTTCCACTCATGTCCTTTCCTTAATTAATAAAGGAACATGCTCTATAATGTGGTCTTGGAAATATTTCGTAAGACAATACTCACCTGTGAGTATTGGTGGACTCACCTGTGAGTATTGGTGGACTAATGTTATTAGAACATTTCAAAAAATATGAAATGTAGGACTCCATGCATATGGCCATGGGATCATAGGGATTATGATAGAATCCTGGCCGCTTCAGAAGACCAGGATGTTCTTCTGCAAAAAACTCTCTACTCACAAAAGAATGTCCCTCCCTCTTATGGGAAAACCACTCTGGATCTTCTACAACTGTAGCCTTTACCCCAGAAAGATGATATCTAAATAAAGGAGCAGTAGGATCTAGGTCATAATGACTATTTCTTGGTTCTTGTTCCAGATCTGATCCATATTTACTATATCCTTGCTCAGATTCTGAAACAGACTGACAATCTTCTTCCTCCTGTATATGCAAATCTGCCTACTTACGAGACCACCTGCTAGCCCTGATGTTTTCCTAAACCTCTATAGCATCCTCAAATAGATGTATCAATGATGAGGATTTCCTATCTCTCAGGAGGAAGAATAGCTCTAGATGCTGAGACATGATATATTACACCATAGTAGAAGTCTCTGTGGGTCTGATCTCTACAGGCATGCTATGATAAACACTGAAAAATCTTCTTTTGAAAATGACCAAGGCTTCATCTTCCCCTCTCCTCAAGGCATTAAACTCAGACCAGTATTGATCAAGGGACTTGTTCTCACCCCAACCTTTTAAAAATGTATGGTATAGTTCGTCCCAGGAACTAATAGAACTGGCCTCCAGACACCTAAACCACACTACAACATCTCCAGACAGGGAGCGTGAGAACATCCTCATGACAACATATTCATGAAGGATCTCAAACTGATCAATAAGGGTCTCAAAGGCCTCCATATGCTTCTCAACTGTAACATGACCTTCCCCAGAAAATTGAGGAAGATACTCGAAGAAATCATGAGTATAAGGGTTAAGGTGATACGACAGCCTCAAAGGTTTAAACAACTTATTTCTGATTTTGATTTGAAAAGTAGTGGGCTGATCATGGGATTCAACAATAGGTTGGGGAGGCTCAGTAGGAAAAATAGGGGGTAACGAGGTCTGGGAAGACTGTGAATTATCCTCAACCTCCTCAGGACTACAAGGGCACTCAACTCCAAGAGGAGGTGTGATACAGATCTCATCTTCATGGATAGGCAAAGGTGAAGGCACAAGATCAGTATCTACAACACAAGAAGAGGGTATTCTTTCTTCTTCCAAGGATGAGTGGATAAGGGGAGGCTCAAGGACATTAGAATGTACAAAGCAGAGGAAACAATTCTCTATAAATGAAGGGAAAGAGAAGAATGAGCTGACAAAGATATACAGAGCTTCATGCAGTAAGCTCATAAACTGATACATGGTCTTTCCCTTCGACATGGACTTCCCTCTGTCAACCGAATCCCTTCCAGTGGAGTCTTTAAATGTGGATTCTCCAGGTGAAATATGCACAGCTTCGACTGTGTCTGATCCTTGTTCACCATCAAAGGCCAGATCCTAACATTGTTGTTACCCCAGGGAGCTTCTCAGGCTGAGAAAGAAGCTGCTAAAACCTTCTCAAGAAATCTCCTCTGGGTCAGCTTTCAAGTGTGCCAATAGTATCCATAGCTGAAACAGTGAAGTGGAAATGATGGAGTCGCCACAGTGGAGTTTCCAGGTGCACAATAGCAATCTTGATAATTCTCATATCTGATGCACCTTCAGAATCAGTTAATCGTTGTCATTCTGCCCACGAAAAATCTTCAACTTCGTCCCCGGCAACGGTGCCAGAAATGTTGGCGACGGAAGTCACTCCTAGATTGCTTGCAGGAGCAAAGCCCGACGCCCATCAGTTTGTGTCATGATTTGTGTGTAAAGAGGGTGATCAAATGGAAGTAAACTCGGACGATATTGTTAGAACTCAGGAACTAGGCCAAGTGTGCATGGGCAGGTAAGGTCTTGCGAAAACTTCAGACAGTAAGCTGTAGTAAGGGTGAGTAGGAGGAAGACTTGTATAAGGGAAATGCAAGGTCTGTTGCAAACATCAGGTTCCTAACAGACTGTATAAGAAGACATCTAAACGCAAGATCTTCTTCCATCCAAATGCAAAAAACCAGAGAATACAATAATGCATAAATAAATCCTTTATCATGACATAATTGCAATGATCCTCACGAATTAGTCGTTCATGAACTCTCTTAGCATGAGACGAAAATTAGACAAAGTAAGAAAGATTGTCTGTCATAAAGAAAGAAATATCATATACAGATGCATAACCAGAAAGCTAAAATCTGTGCTAAAACTTTACAGTCGGGAGCTCTGCTCTACCATCGATAGATTACAAAAAACAAAGACTGAGTCTATATACTCAGAAAATTCACCTAGCAGCGGTGTGTCTAGTCATTCAAGGCTTGTCATCTGCAACTTCTTCTGTCAGGCTGCACTGGCATTCTTTTGTCAGACGCAAGATCAGATAGGTATGGTCTTCATAAGAAAATCCATGGCAAGGAACTTTCGGCTGACAGTCCTCCCTCCACGGCCAAATTTTCGATGCTTTTCATTTATGGGTTGAAACGAGGTTTCAGCTACCTCTCCCTATTTCCATTAACTAACTGCATTGGGATCGGGATGGAGCTTGACACCCATGAATTCTCCAAGAGATGCTCACGACTCCTCCAAGTCAATTCGAGGCCACGCAGATCCTTCTCTGAGACCAACTCAGGCGCTTTGATCTTTTGCGCAGCTCCTTTTCATCACCCCACGTGACCTCGAGCTGTGACCTCGTGCTTATCCCACATGAAATTTTGGGATCTCACACTGTGCATCTCTGGATCGGATGACTGAAATGATGTCGGTGCTTTTGGACCCGTCTCACCACATGGTGCGTGCTAATGCCTTTTTACCAGATCTGTCCCTTTATGACTGGGCGCTATGACCGTGGGCCCGACTCTAGGCGCTCTTGGCATTTCGGGGTTCAGGGTTTCGAAATATGAAATGATAAGAAGAGCTTACCCCTCAAACTCCCGATTGCCAACATGGCATAATCGTGCACCACGCGTCTTTTTGGATGGACATCTAATATTATGCCTGGATGGACATCTAATATTACGCATTCAGCGTTGACACTACGAAAATCCTGAAGGGCCCCACCCATGACTCAGATCATGCGCCGTATGTCCTCCTGATTAATGGTCCTGACCCTTTCGGGATTTCCTACACTAGGATTTCATGATGCACTTCTTCCTCGAAATCTTCATCGACAAGAAAACTAGGCCTTCTTGCATTCGTGCCCCAAGCTTAGAGAAAATGGGTTTTCACCCACTTCTTTGCACTTTCCTCCTCCTTGAAAAGAAATATCGCTAACACCATACACACAACCACCTCAAAGGAAACCACAAATTCCTACCCAACCCATGCCTAAAACGAATAATAAAGTAGCTCATCCCACTTGGAATGCTGAGTAACCTCATTTTCTGACTTATTTTGTATCTCTCATGGAGTGTGATGATATACATGTATGCTCATGGAAAGTAGTCAATATTCAAGCCTCATCTATCATTCGAGAACACGATGATGAGGAGGATGACTAGTAACTAGAAGAGCAAGAATCTTCCCTAGACTTAGAATCATCCACCTCAGAGACTATTGATCAACATAAAACTTCTGAACCTATTTTAGCCCCACCTAACTAACCATAGATAAACCTCTGGTACAAATCAAATTTTATCTCTTAGGGGAATTAATGAATGTATGTGTTAATATCCTCATGTTTAAAGAAATTAAGGCTGACCCAATATATTCCAAAGCTATTAGGTAACTTTTCTTAAGGAATCCATGGAGGAATAAGAAGGATCCCCCAACTATTCATGTGATTGGGAAGCTAGCAGACTTAATGTTAGGGAAGGTTTTTATGACCAAATATGTGGACCCAGGGAGTCTGGTAGTCAATTTCCATATCAATATCACTGTCATTCCTAACACTTTTATTGAAATAGGGGATACAATTAATTTCATGATAAAGAATAAAATGGAGAAACTCCAATTTTCCAACCCATGATCGACCCCTATTGTTCTTCAATTAGTTGGTAGATCTACCGTCAAGCCAGAAATTTTAGTAGATGATGTTATATTCTATGTGGAATCTTGGGTGTATCCAATAGAATTCATTATTCTACAAGTAAAATCCAAATTGGGTGGGTATCCATTGATATTAGGAAAGCCTTGGATGGCCATGGCATATTCCTACATTAGTCAAAAGTTAGGTGATATGATGATCTCTCATGGAAATTCCACCAAAACACTCACTCTTTATCCTCTTGCTAAACCTTCTTCAAATATAGAAACACCTTCTTGGGTAGAATATAGTGATTATGAAGTCACTCAATCTCTCCTATCTATGGAGAATGCATTGGTATTCTTAAGGAATAATGAAGATGACCTCATTCGTGAGTTCATAATACATTCATAATTTACTTTAGTATACACTTCCCTTGGATGTATCATGGAACAAAACTCCAAAGAAACCTAGTCCCTTGAATAAATGGTAGAACTAAGTAATTCAATAGTTCCAATAGATGTTTCCCCTACAATTCAAAGTACATCAATCTAAATCCATCCCGGGAAAACCTTAAACATCGACTCTAACCTAGATACCTTCTAGCAATATTAGCTTGTGAAAGTATTATGAAGACATAGTCAAGAATTTGCTTGGAATTATAATGACATGAAAGGGATACATCCTATTCTATGTACCCATCATATATATATATATATATATATATATATATAATATCAAGGAAGATGACTGACCTATCAGGAAACCCCAATGGAGGATAAATCCATCTCTAAGGGATATAGTCAAGGAAGAGTTGCATAAACTATTGGATATGAATTTCATTTACCCCATATCTGAGAGTAAGTGAGTTTTTCCATTGGTAATTGTGCAAGAAAAAATGCATATATACATAGATTATAGAGAAATCAACAAAGAAACACTTAAGGATTAATTTTCCTTACCTTTCATCAATCAGGTTCTAGACACCCTGGCAGGCAAGAAATATTTTTATTTTATTAACGAGTTCAGTGGTTATAATCAAATTTATATTTCCACTGAAGACCAGGAGAAAGCTACTTTTACTTTCCCATGGGGGACTTATGCTCATTGAGTGATACCCTTTGGGTTGTGCAATACCCCTGCTACCTTTTAAAGAGTTGTCCTTGGAATATTCTCAGGCCTAGTTCATGATTGTGTTGAGATATACATGGATGATTTCATGGTATATGGGGAAAACTTTGAAGAATCTCTAGGGAACCTTGAAAAATTTCTAGTAAGGTTCCAGGAAACTAACCTCTCCCTCAGTAATGAAAAATTCCATATGATTCTCACTGAATGGATTATACTAGGGCATCACATCTCACCTACATGTATCAGAGTATATCTAGAAAAGATCAAGGTAATCCTTAAGCTTACAGTTCCATCAAATGAAAAATATGTCTGTATTTTCCTAGGCCATGTAGGTAACTATCGTGGGTTTATTGAAGACGTCACCAAGATTTCCTCACAATTGTTCCAATCACTTTCCAAGACTGCAAAATTCTCCTGGGATACTCAATATTAGGAGGCTTTCGAAGCCCTGAAATAAAAGATTTCAATTGCACCGGTGATATGGGGTCCATACTAGTCCCTACCTTTACACATCTCTATTAATGCATCAAATACTACTATAAGAGTTGTACTAGTTCAAAAAGAGGAACAAAATCCATATGCTATTTACTATACTGGTAAGAATCTCACCCCAGCCCAAAAAAACTACACAATAACAGAGAAGGAATTTTTGTTTTTTGTTCATTTAGTCAAAATATTTTGTCATCATATTACTGGTTATCCTGTGTTCATACATACAGATCATTCTACTATCTGTTACTTAATTAATAAACCCGTTACTAATGGTGGTGTGACTAGATGGATACTATTGTTACAAGAGTATGACATTACCATCCTCGACAAGCTTGAGAAGGAGAATGTTTTCATTGATTTTCTCTCTAGGCTTACTCATGAGGGGGATGTTGGTCCTATGGAAGATATTTTCCCTGTTGAACATATGTTTTCTTTATCTATTCACACATTGTGGTTTGTAGGCATCTCTAGTTACTTAGATACATGAAGACTTCCACAACACCTTTCACCAAAAGAATGTTAGAAGGTCATTAGACAAAGTTCCATGTATTCATGGATCAAGAGCCATATCTTCCACATAGGACAAGAACTCATCATCTGACAGTGTGTTAGGGAAGATGAAATACATGATATTCTCAAAGAATTCCATGACCAACCTTGTGGTGGACACTTTTGCGACAAAAGGACTACAAAAAAAGTTCTCTATCTAGGGTATTATTGGCCTACCATCTTCAAGGATGCCATGAAGTATGTTAGGAGCTATGAAATTTGTCAGAAGATGGGACAACCAGTCCAATCAGATGAAATTCCACTACAACCAGAAGTTTTAATTGAGTAGTTTGAAAAATGGGTCCTTGAATTTTTTGGACCAATCAACCCTTCGTCAAAATAGAAACTGTACATATTGTTGTGCAATGATTACATCATTGAATGGGTTGAAGCCAATGATTTTCCAAGAGAAATGAAATAAGAAGCAACTGACTTTATCTATGAGGAAGTTTTTTTTTTTGGGGGGGTTCCTCATGAAGTAGTTATCGATAAAGGATCCCAATTTATGTCTAAGCTCATAAAAAATGTCATGCAACAATTCAATATTAAACATCGAATATCTACCCCCTATCATCCACGGGAAAATGGACAAGTGGAAGTGACAAAAAAGGTGTTATAAAGTACTCTGACCAAGATCGTTCGACACCATCATAAAGATTGGACTGACCAGCTCCTTGAAAAACTCTAGGCTTACCGGACTAGTTGGAGAAATACTACAAGATTCATCCCATACAAACTCATGTATGGGAAGCAAGTGGTCCTTCCGATGAAATTTGAAATCAATACATTAAGAGTTGCATTGAAGGTAGGGTTGGACCTCTCAAAGGCACAAAAAAATCGATTAGATTAAATTAATGAACTTGATGAGATCCATCATGACACTCTAGAAAATTGCTCTTGTTCAACAACAAAGATATAAATGGAACAATGGGTTCATCAAGAAAAAGAAGTTTAAGGAAGGTAATTGGGCCCTCTTGTTTGACTCTAGTTACAAGGACTTTAGAGGAAAAAATTTCACTTGTTCTATAGGACCATATGAAAGTGATACGGTTTATGATAATGGCTCTATCAAGCTGCATATGATTGATGAAGACATAACTCAAATAATGGCCAATGGCCATGGATTGTGATTGTACCTGAAGCCAACATCAGAGGAGGAATTTATTCATGATGTGATTAGAAAAGAAGATATGGAGGTTTTAATCCATGTAGCAGCTCCACATAAACCTACTTCCTCCTCCTAGTCTCATTCTATTAAAAAAGAAGAAAAAAAAGAAGAAGAAAAAGAAAAACAATCTAGGGATGAAAACCTATTCGAGGCATCCCTAGACCTAGTGATACTAAACCAAGTTATTGGTTTTTGTCTCTAGGACAAATAAATACCAATTGTGAAAACCTACTTGAGGCACAATCAGGAAAATCATGTTTGAAAACTAGTTCTTTGATAGTGAGGGTTTGTAAAAATAAATGAAAAGAAAAAAAGGTGGGGTGGGGGGAATACACAGATAAAAAAAAGAGAGGAAGTAATTATTCCCACTTAAGTATCCAAAAGAGGGACAAAATTTTGTCACTCTTATATCATTTCCAGTTGCAGGAAGATTAGTACAGTTGACATTTTCATTGAACTGCTATAGTAGGACCATTGCAAACTTATGTTTTTACTTGACACAAAGTTTATTAATATTTCGAGAGATGGAATCTTCAATAAACATAACCTATTTCCATTTCACGGAAATGAATATAGGTATATAATAACTTTCTTTCATCCAAGCATAACAACCATGGAGGTAACAGTTAATTACCTTTTAATATTTTTATAGAATCAAATAGATAAACTACTCTGTAATCTCTTTGATCCAATAATAATATTGATATCTGAAATATTGATCTCTTCCATGACCTATGAGGAAACATACCTTGCTCCTATAAATCCTATGTTGTAATAACCTATTGATATGAGAAACAAGTCCCATACCAACAAGAGGGAGAATAATCTAATCACAGATCCCAGTTAGATATGCTTTTATTTGGAGTGGTGATTTTAACTAGTATGTGGGCCTGATTTCCACTGAAAGAATTTTGATCCTCAAAAGGAGACTATCATGAGTATTTCTTGGATCCTATATGCATTCCTATTTAATTATGAAAATGAATTCATATATCTAATATGAAGAAATAAAACTAATTTATATATCCTATCTCAACTGAGAGCA
Organism: Picea glauca; assembly: GCA_000966675.3. Taxonomy (NCBI): domain Eukaryota; kingdom Viridiplantae; phylum Streptophyta; class Pinopsida; order Pinales; family Pinaceae; genus Picea; species Picea glauca. The sequence continues at coordinate 680,384 of JZKD02S1972013.1, read as the reverse complement.
ATGTGTGTATGTGTGTTCGAAAACACAAGTATTCCAACAGAGGACGAACACCTTCAGTAACCACTGACACAACCAGATCAAATATAGACACACCGATGTTTTTACGTGGTAAAACTCCTATGGGGAAACATCCATGACCCCAACCAACATGGCCACTTGGAGCAATTTTTTAATGCAAAAGAAAAATATTACATAGAGATTTACAATATATTTTATCATAGTCCATCATCAGTAAATGACCCTCCATTCTCTTTAAATAGAGATCATGGACCAATCAGGTGTTAAGCCATGGATCAATGTATTCTTTAATATCGAGGATAATATGAGCCATCATATCACTCTATGTCGAGAACATATCGTGGCTCTTGGATTACCTAACTATAAATGCATACTAATGCATATTAAAGAAATACACTTTTACCTAACGACACATTTGACCAAGATGATCTTAACTAACTCCTAAGTGTCTAAATATCCTAACATCCCCCCTTATGAAAAACTTGGGGCAGGATTGAAGGATTTACAAAGGTGACACAATAGGAGAAGGAAGGAGGCATTAGAGCCTTTGATATCTACAAAATAACCAACAACAATACACTTCTCACTTTTAGGTTGTAAATCTTTCCCTTTCTCATAAAAACTATGAACCCATGTGACATTGCCAAATACATGGAAGTGGCTTACATATGGATTAATTTTATTCCATGCTTTTTTGGTGTTATATTTTTAGAGCCTTTGTGGGAGTACAATTTACTATATAATTTTCATAGTTAATGGCTTTCACCCAATAATTAAGACTTAGTCCCTTAGATTGGATTATACAATTATCCATTTCCTTTAATGTGCAATTATTTCTCTAAACAACACCATTTTGTTGTGGTGTATATGAAATAGTGTGTTGCACTTGGATTCCCTGTGTAGTGTAGTAACTTGTAAAATTGTTGTTCACATATTCACCTCCATTATTTGTTCTTAACCTTTGAATTTGATGACCAGATTGTTTTTTTACTAGGAATTTGTAGGCCAAAAACTTGTTAAACACTTCACTCTTAAGTTTTAAGAAGTAAACCCAAGTGCATATGGAAAAGTCATCAATGAAAGTTAAGAAATACTTGCACCCATAAAAGGAAAGAGAAGACAGTGGACCACAGAAGTCATTGTGACCAAGCTGCAAAGGGGCCGAGGTGTGCCAAGAGTATTACTTGTCAAAACTATCCCAATGATGTTTGTTGAGAACACAACCGACATAAATGTCATCTCTGCAAAAAGAAAGAGGAAGACTAGTCTGATCCGAAATTGGATCCAGAAGCCTGATAGGGCTTGAAAAATGCTCAAAAAGGAAAGTTCTTGGAATGTGACGAAAACAGTGCCATTGCGTCCGTATCGTCTTCCTGATTCCGACGGTATATTTACTTTGTCAAACGAGCTCTGTATGCAAAAGTTATCGTGTTCTGATTGGAACCCCAAACAGGTAAAAAGTCAAAGGTCAACTGGTCAAAAAGTCAATGCTGATGACATTAGCATGCTGACTGTGCAGTAGATGATGTGGCACTCTCTGGTTGATGGTGATTGGGCAGGTTTGCTGATAGGGCAGACATGTGGCAGGCAACTGGACCAGTCAATGGTTGACAAGTGGCATTTGTCCGTCGAATGGGAAAGTGCCACGTGGCCCAGTCATGGGCAGCCACGTGGCACCCAATCATCAGTTGAAGTGGCATGTTTCAAAAATTATTTTTGGGTCCATGGGATTTGAACCCACGACCACCACCAAGCCCAACAACTTAAGAAATGGTCCTTTACCAATGCGCCCAAATTATTTCATGTTATTAAACCCACAATATAAAAATATTATATGGTATTGGATGGCGCATAAAGGAGGGGGCTGGAGGTTCATGGTCCTATGGTTACGCCACAAAACCAGGAGCTGGAGCGCGAGGAGGGGGGCCAACGCTTAGCCTTTGGGCTAGCGCTCGGCCACATGGCCCCATACGACCGATTTTAGGGGGCGCGCGCTGGATGAAGGGGGCTTATGCCCATAATATAGTTGCAGAGTGGGTTTTTATAACTAATTTTGGGTTTTTAATTGTAATTAAGCCTGTTTTAATGTATTTTCTCCATTTTTGGGAGTTATTGGGCAGTTTTGGAGCCTAATTTTTAGGGGGAAGTTGGAGATGAGCAACCAAATTCCCAGCTATATAACCCAGGCCTGTTTGAGGCCATATAAGGGCATTTAGAGCAGAATTATGCTGAGGAGAAGCCAAGCCAAAGCCATTTGAGGCAGAGAATCTTTTGAGGAGGAGACGCTGTCGAACCATTTCTGGGAGCTCCGGACATCCGTTTTGCGTGCCTTTTTCTTTGCATGGTTCTAGAGATATGGAAGAACATGACCAGATTAGTCTTGTAGCCATTTTGAATTGCAGCAATGTACTTTTGAGCATTTGAACAGAAATAAAGAAGCCTCCCCCACAGAGAAAAGGCCCGGAGACGTAGGCAAAGTTGTGCTGAACTCTGTTATCAATCTGCATGTTATGGTTTGCTGTCTTTTATTGCATTTCATATATGCACATATGTATATCGTTGTTATAATTCTTCTTCTTTCCTCATTCTTTCACTAAGTTTCTCAAATGGTTAATTAACGCATGCACAATTAAAACTCAACCATAAGTCATTAAAAGATCTGACGGATCAAGTGGTATCAGAGCTAGTTGACGTTTGGATTTGAGTTGCATGTTAACCAGGGAAAAGCTACAGTGCGCTGAAGGCAATCTTGTTGCAGAGAATCCATTAATTGGATTGAGAAAAAGGGCTTCTCACAGCGAGAAGATGGCATCGGAAGAAGGGATTTCTCAAGATGAGAAAGAGTTTCGGAAAACATTCCTTGCTATGTCAGAGATGGTGAAAGTCTTGTACAAAGATTACTTGGAACGGAAGCGACTAGTTTTGGGTGATTCTTCAAGGGGAAAATGTGAAAAGGAAGAGGACCATCCTCAGATTCCTCCTTCACCTCGATCAACACCTCCTTCTTCTCCTTCTGCTTCTTCAAGTTCAAGTTCTAAATCTAGTGGAAAGAAAAATGTTCATAAGAATAAACATGAAATGTCATTGTTAAAACTTGATGTAAAATTTGAGTTGCCCATATATGATGGTGAAGTGAATGCAAAAAAACTTGATAACTGGATCAGACAGATGGAGGTATACTGTAGTGTGCAACAGATCAAGGATGAGGCCACACAAATCAAGTTGGTGTTGGTCACTATAATTGCTTAATTAATTTCAAACAACCAAGTGAAACATAAATTATCAACCCAGGGAAGTCTTTTGTTTCAAAGATAGCCACGCACTATATATGCTCAAT
>JZKD02S1972013.1:648600-659784 GCA_000966675.3 Picea glauca | reverse complement strand
TTGGTTGATGACACATGAAGAAATCTTAATAATTATTTAAAAGGCATAAAATTGTTTAAGCTTATAAACAACTGATTCACCCCCCCCCCTCTCAGTTGTTCTAGTATTTCCAACAGTCCACACACGTCTGTGTGAATTCTCTCCAGGATCACTAAAGCACAGTTCTCCTTTTCATGAAAGGTGGACTTTACATACTTCCCCATGGTGCAACCCTTGCACTAATCTAACTGAGAAAGTGTTCCCACTGGAATTCTAGTAGATATTTTCTACATGATCTTCAAGGCTCCATGATGAAGATGGCCCAATCGCTTGTGCCATAATTCGCCCTCATCCTGACTCACCACTTTTTTTGCCTTGCCCATCATGGCAGCACAGCCATATACCTCCATATTGTAGATATTCTTAACTCGAATCCCTATCCTCTTGACTTGACCCGTTGTTTTATGTCACAGGAAATCTTTTCCATCGCTGAAAACGACGTCATAGCCTCTATCCTCCAACATTGTGACTGAGACTAGGTTTTTCTTCAGACCTAGAACATGCATAACATTTTTCAATTGAAATGGTTTACCTGACTCCCTCTGAAAGGTAATGGTACCAATGTCAGTCGCACTGTATCATCCATCGTCGCCCATCTCTATATGCATTTTTAGATCTCTCTCCTCCAAGTCACTGAAAAACTCCTTATCTCTCGTCATGTGGAAGGAAGCGCCACTAGCCAAATACCACACCGATCCCAATGCACTTGAAGCCATGCATGCGATCAAGGAGAAGTCAAGTTCAAATTGCGAGGCAAGGGCCTCACCAGTTGCAGCTCCAAAAACCTTCTTGTTCTTCTTCTTCTGTGGAAAGTTAGTAGCAAGATGCCCATGTTCGTGACAGTGAAAACACTTCACTTTGGACAAATCCAACTTCTTTCCTTTAGACTCACATTTTGAATGGAATTTCTTCCCCTTCCCTTTCCTTGCCTTGGAAACCAAAGAAAAATCCTCTTTAGCATCATGATTTGATGAATATCCATCTCTGGTGTTCCGCCTGAACTCCTCCTACACTAGATCCGACCATAGTCGTTCCCAATATGGCAATTTTTCCCTTCCATTGACAGCTTCTTGATAACTGTGCCAACTCTTGGGAAGTCCTAGGAGATCCAATATCACCAAATCATCATCAACGACTATTATTCCCACACTCCCTAGCTCATCCCGACATTGGACAAACTTCGTGAGATATTTTGGAATGGAGTCTCCCTTCTCCATCTTGATCTTCCTGAGTTTATCTTTGAGCGCCAATTTCCTATGGTCATTGTTGTTTTGGAATAGATCCATCAAAGTCTTCCAAATTGCATGTGGTGTGGATTTCCCATGGAGGTTTGAGAAAATGTGGTCTCGTACTCCCTCCAACAAAATCCTCCTCACCTTTGCCACTTTCTTTTGTCGTGCCTCAAGTAATACAACATCTTTCAAAGCAGGCTTAGGAACATCTTTTTCAATGAATTCCTTCAATCCATTATCTTCCAACACCGCCTCCATCTTGTCCTTCCAAGAAACGTAGTTTGATATGCCCTCAAGTGCATACTCTAGCCGCAAGCCATTGAAATCCATTTCAATGTTTACTCAATTGTAGCACCAAGAAAATCTTTCTACAAATTCAAATTGTTTCCACCAACAAACTCAACTCCTACTTCAAAATTGCAATCTTTTGTTCTTTGATACCATGTAGAAATTTTAATACAAATTATGTATTGCCTAGATTCTCCTGATCTAACAATTATATGCCACTGTTAAATACAGATTCACTTCTACAAATATTCTTGTGGAATTTAAAACATGATCGCCAATTGCAATATCAAGAAGAGAGATCAATCACACATAACACAGATGTTTTACCGGGAAAGCATAAAGATAAAAACACCACTATCATATATTATGTATATCATGGATCATGAAACAATATCATACAAAACTCTAATCCAAGAGCTCTTGTTACAATACACTCATCTCACACTGTCATACAAAAATCAACAAATTCATGTGCCAATTCTCTGCCTCCAGACAACCTGCCTCCTTTGCAAAATGCCTTCTATGAAAACCTTGCAAATGAATTTGAATCCTCTTTCCTAGGCTGTGCATTCCTCATTGGCACATCCAATGTATGTGTGGTTTCATGATTGCACCCACTAAAGTCACAACTGATAGTCACACTGTCCCTTTCACCTGTTATCGCAACTGGGTCTCCACTAGATCTGACATGCATGTAGTTAACAGTGGTAAATTTTTAGTTGCAAGTGAGACCAGTGATTGTGAATAATTAATAATTAATTCACTGATATCTCACTAGTGTAAGTTTAATTACAACTAGTACAACTGAGCTTAACTCATTTAACTGAGTTAAACTACTTTACAACTCACATAACTACACTTATAACTCTGTTACAACTTCAAGTCACTTAGTTACAACTAATTCGACTTCCATGTCCCACCAGTCAAACTTTGAACTCGAATTTCCTATAGCTAACGGATTTGCCATTTCAGTTAACTATTTCAAGTAATTATGAGATAATAGATTAATATTTATTGTCCAATTTATTTAAGGGAAAAATAAATTAGACACACATTTCTTGTTGACTTTTCAACATGATTGTCAGATTACCTAACTACAAATGCACACTAAAGAAACACTTTCATCTAACGACACTTTTGTCCAAGTTGATCTTAACTAACTCCGAGTGTCTAAATATACTCACAATATATATCTATCTATATATTTATCTATCTATCTATATATATATATATATATATATATATATATATATATATATATATAAGTTATTAAGTTGACAGAAAGAATTCATAAACTCAATAAAATTTTAAATGCACATACATATATTTTTAACAAATAAATAATTATTTTGATAACAAACCTGCATTCTCATATATAATTCATAATCAATGAAAAAATTTAATTGAATTATGGAAAGAAATTTCACATAAAATTGAATAAATAAAATTGCATAACTCATAAAAATGTTGTCATACAATTTAACTATTTACTCAAATAGAAACTGGCCAAAACATCTTGGTTTTCAATATTATATCCAAATTGATAAAAATATTCAAGTATGAGTACAAAGTTTCCAACCCCTTTTCTTCTAATATGAGATTGTTGCATGAAATTGCAAGTAGTCAGCGCTCCCTGCGTGTATCATGAAAAGGGACTAACCGCCTCTTATGGATCCTTGAAATCTGGTGGTGATGAGTTTACCAATCACCTGTGGGTTTTGGTTTAACGACAGTCCTACTACCAAAAAAATGGTATTAGAGCTAGAGGTCACGAGTTAGATACACACTCAGCTCATGCTGAGGGGGAGATTGTTGCACAAAATTGCAAGTAGTTCGTGCTCCCCGCGTGTATCGTGAAAAGGGACTAAACGCCTCTTGTGGAACCTTGAAATATGGTGGTTATGAGTTTACCAATCACCCGTGGGTTTTGGTCTAACGACAGCCATACTAACGCAAAAACCATGTTGTCATTGATGCCAATGGTTTGATTGATTGATGTCAAAGGATTGATGTCAAGTGATTAAGTGATTGATTGATGTTAAGTGATTATTTGATAGGATTGACTAATTGATGATTGATGAACAATGTATATGTATTATCCTTGATGAGAATGATAGATTTCAAGTGGAAACCAATCAATGAATATGGATCAATGAGTTGTCATTGATATGATGAAGATGGATCAATGATTTGTCATTGATACATGATGCATAGTTGGATTGATGTAATTGTCTTATCATGGTTGATAAGGTGCAAAAGTGGATGAACTCCAAAGTGGTCCCCTTATGGTGAAATCCCTCACGGGAAGACAATTTATGAATGAGTTATCCTTGAGTTGTGATTGAGAGAACCCATGCTTATATGTGGACTAATGAGATGAAGATCAATGACTTTGTTGGTGAAACTATCCTAGATGGATATTGCTTGTCATGCCATTTCCGGTGGTATGTGGAAGGTCAGATAACTCCTCATGGTTTGAGAGTTATGGCCCTACGAAGTTGGAGGACCCCCATATGTTGGCTTGAAGCCCCAAATGGTCAAAAAAGTCAAAGTGTTTGAAAAGAAGAAATTATTATTTAAGTGATAAAGTAAAATGACAAAGTCAAGAAGAATTATTTAAATAATAAATAGAAGTGAAAAAGTCAAGAAAGATTATTTAAATGATAAAGTAAAGTGACAAAATCAAGAAAGATTATTTAAATGTTAAAGTAATGGAGAAATTTCTATTTATGGAAAGTGGTTAACCCTAAAATAAGGAAAATAGGTTAAGTGACCTAGAAATGGGTTAAGTGACCTAGAGGATGAAAGTATAAATAAGATAGCCATGGTATCTTGAAAAACATCATTTTTGTGGATCAATGGAGAGCTTCGAGTGAGAATATCTTTTGGAGTATTGATGAAGAACTTATTGTGAGAGCATCTTTTGGTGAAAATCTCTTGAGCATGATTGGAGATCTATTCTGAGAGAGAGATGGTCTGGAGGATTCCATGAGTGCATCAAAGTTTCGAAAAGGTTGAGGTCATAACGACAGAAGTCTCGGAAGTTTAGAAACCCTAGTTTCTAAAGTATACGTGGGATGCTTTGAGCCAAGGTGGGTACATACACGGGCTAAATGAGGACAGGGTACATACAGTTGATGAGGTCTTGAAGATCTATGGTTGATCTGATGACAGGCTCTTGGATGATGAAGCAAGTTTCAAATCTGCATTCTATGGGCTCAGATCTTCCATAGAAACACTGCTATGGTTACATTATTATCTTGATGGATAGTATTGCTTGTTGTGTAGTAAATGCTTAGGGAATTCTTGGTATGGCCATTGTGACATGGTTTATGTTGGTTGATGGAGTAAGAAACACTCTTGTGATTTAGTTCTGATATGATTGCTATGGTATACTATTTTCTTATACATGATTGATTTAGCATTCATATTGATTGGTTGTGGAGCATGAGAAAACTATTGGAGAGATTGGATGTGTTGTGACTGGCTGGTGGTTAGTTTGGATAGTGGAAAATAAAAGTAAATGTGATTGCAGGTTGCAGAGGTTCTGAGTATGTGATGAAAAGATAAACCCTAATATATCAGAAGGTATATGTAGGTTGTGGTATACACTGACTGCGTAAATATGCGGGCTGTACTGAGCCAGAGCACATACACACGCTGGCTGCACTACTAACAGGTCGTGTACCTATGACAGATTGGTATCTGTTGAGGATTGTTGCCTCGTCTCAGTTGGTGCTAAGGGTGTAAGGTGAGTCTTGCATTATAGAGTTGGTGCTCTTGTAGAGTTGTACTCTATTCAGTTGTTGATCATAAACCCCAAGGATTGAAGTCTGTAATAAAAATAAAATTGTACATACATCTTGTGTTGTTTGTGTTCCTTGTGGAGTTGATTTGTTGATGATATATTTCTGATATATTTTGTTGATATATGTTCACATCTAACTGGTTATAAATGAAAAAAATAAATAATGAGTAAATGTTGAATGTTAACTAAGGATGTTTGTGTAAGAGGAAATTTTTTGTAATAATATCCCCACACTCATTCACCCCCCCTTCTCTAAGTGTGGTAGGTGTGTCCAACAATTGGTTTCAGAGCAGGCCTTCACTACAAGCCTTAACAAGCTTGAAGGAGATCTATAGACACACAAATGGATGATGAAGTACCAATCCTTGATGAGGAAAACTATTCTACTTGGAGAATATAGATGAGTGTGTGTTTCAAGACAATGGGAGCAACTATTTGGAAGGCAGCCATTGGTGGATCAGTTTCGTTGAAGAACAAGTCAAAGTTTGCAACTCAAAGGGAAGGAAAGAAGAATGATGCATTGGCTCTCAAGACCATTCTTAGTGGACTCTCAAGCCCTATCAAAGAGAGCATGGTACAATTCACTTCCACCAAGGATCTATGGCTAAAGCTAGAGGAGACATATCAGAGCAAGAAGGAGAAAGAAGATGTTGAAGACCACTCCATCAAGATTATCAAATGTAAAGAATCTCCAAAAATTCTTGAATGCATTATTTCTAAATGTGATCTTGAAAACATTTCAAGTTAAGACAAAGAATCAAGTGATGATGTTAGCACAAATGAAGATCTTGAAGACACTTTAAAAAGGGGCAAAGAATCATGTGATAATGTTGGCAAAAAGGAAGATCTTGAAGACACGTCAAATAAAGGTAAAGAATCTCCAAAGACTCTTGATTGCAATGATTCAAAATGTGATGATGTTGAATTTTTCTCAAGTGAAGAATATGATCTAGAAACCTTTTGTGTAAAGTTTGATAGTAGTTATCCCATGGAAAGAATAGAAGAAAATCTATTATAACTTCAAAAGGAAATTGAAGAGGGTTTATATATGTATAGGAGTGATCATTATTATACAGACTATAAATATCTTTCGGATAACACTAAGAAGTTTCTTAGGAGGAGTCAAAGATACATCTTGAAGTTAAAGGAAATGCTCAAAGAGAGCAATAAGACTCAACTAGATGAAAAGGAAGAAGATATCACAAGACTAAAGAATGAAAAAGAAGATATGAAGGTAGATGATGAGATTAGCAAAATTTTTGAAACTATTGTCCATCTCAAGACCCAAATTGAAGAAGCCAAAAGGATAGAGGAACTATTGAAGAATCAAATAAATGAAAAGGAAGAGTCATGTTGTAAGTTAGAAGCTGAAATTGTTGATCTTAGAAAGAAAGTGGAGAAGTCAAACAAATTATTTCATAGCTCACAAATCTTGAGTGAGATCTTGGAAAGCCAAAGATCACCAAATGATAAATCAGGTCTTGGATACAAGAAAGAAGCTGCACATGCTGAAGCAAGCACCTCAAATAAGCATGAGGTAAGTCCATCAAAGAAGGAAGAAAATGTTGCAAGACAACCGTCTACACAAGGCAAATAAAATCTCAAAAGAACAAAAAAAGGAAGACATGAAGAAGCTATCTTTGGGACACCAAAGCAAAGGTATGAAAATAGTTTTCATGGGCATTGTTATTCATGTAATGGATATGGTCACAAAGCTTTTGAATGTAAATATTATGAAAGGAGATATAATGGAAGATTTTATAAAACCATGAGGTGTTGGAGATGTGATCAAGTAGGACACATTGTTGTTCACTGTAACACCATGAGATGCTACAACTGTAGTGGATTTGGCCACAAATCCCAGGAGTGTTGGAACACAAAAATAAATTTCATGATGAGGACTTCACATAGCATGGCTAGAAGAAGGAATGAAGTGAGGAAGGGAGACATCTTTGAAAAGATTGATGCTCATAACTCAAGTTCTGAAAAGAAGGGACACCTTCAGAAGTGGGTGAAGAAGATAGAGTAGCCAGAACAGAATGAAATACTGAAGGGAAGCTCAAGTGTGTCAACTACTAAGGCATACGCAGGTGACAGTGGTTATAGTCGTGTACATACATAGGCTGACCTTGTATAGGTTGCGTACATATGCAATCTGTTGTACAGCAGGCCACACATATGTGATAAAGCCTTGGGAAAAATGCAATGCACATGTATTGCAGCTTGATGTGATGGCATAACACTCTATTGCAAAGACTAACATTGTTTGTTGCAGGTTCTAACACTGTTTGTTGTAGGTTTTCATGATTCTATATTGGATTATGTAAGGTGATGATGTAAAATAAATCTTGGGTGCATGGCACTAACCCATAAGTATGGATTGATGATGATCTGTTGGTGTACATGGCTGGTACATATTTGAGTTTCATTGATATATCTTATGATGTATTATTGGAAGCTTACTTGTTGGAAAACTTGATGCATGCATTTGGCATATGGATGGGATACATATTGGGACATGTAGTTGGTGAGTTGATGATATGATCATATTGTACATCATATCTTGATATATAGTTGATGTATGACACATTGGTAGAAGCACCTACTAGCAGTTTGATTGACATGGAGGATTTGTCTTACATATATGAGGATTCATCATGTTGTGGTATTGGTGCAAGGTTGATGTACTTGCTTGGTACAAGTGTTGATATGCATGTGTGGTACATTCATATATGGTATATGCTTGATGATAGTACATCATTGGTATCACTTGATTAGCACAACAAATTGGTATTTGTTTGAGATATATGGTTATGGAACTTGGTTCATGGTAGAGACATATCATTTGTGATATGACACTTATTTGTCATATTGGTAGAGGCACATTGTTGGCATGTTGGTAGATGCAAATGTTGGCATATTAGTAGATGCACATGGTTGGCATGTTAATAGATACACATGGTTGGCATATTGGTAGATGCACATGGTTGGAATATTGGTAGATGCACATGTTGGCATATGGTGGATACATTCCATGGATGATATCTTTTGGCACATTGTTGATGCACTTGGTTGATGTACATGGGTGTTGTGCATGATGAATCACACATTTTGGTACATGATGTACTTGGTTGATATTTTACTCATGATTCTCTATATTTAATTGTTGACATATCTTTCATGAAGTTTGGTATGGAATGAGTTTGATGCATGAATAGGTCCAAGGATCGTCATATTGCAATTGTAGCATATTGTTCATCTTGCAGAGAAGATAAGGGGAGACATACCCATAGGAGGAGTCATTCTCTTTCCATGATTCCAGGAGGAGAGATTTATCGGATGCAAAGATAAATACTTGAAAAAGATCCCTATACTTGAAGAAAGAGCACAGAGGCATAGTTCCAGGGGGAGTATGAGAAATGCATCTTCAGAATTACATCAGATTGACATCCCTTGTTCAAAAGGGGAGAGATTATTCAGAGGCATATAGACAGGGGGAGAAGACCCAAGGAAATTTTGAGCAAGGGGAGAAGACCCAAGAGGAGAATGACCCTTTGCCATTGATGTCAAAGGGGGAGGGATGATCACATTGATGTGATTGATGTTTAGTAATGGGGAGAGATAGTCATATTGATGTAGAGATTTCCTTGTCTACATATTGACATCAATAATTGGTGTTGACATCAATGTTGGTATTGCCATCAATGCCAAAGGGGGAGATTGTTGGATCATGTTGTCATTGATGCCAATGGTTTGATTTATTGATGTCAAAGGATTGATGTCAAGTGATTGAGTGATTGATTGATGTCAAGTGATTAATTGATAGTATTGACTAATTGATGATTGATGAACAATGTATATGTATTATCCTTGATGAGAATGATAGATGTCAAGTGGAAACCAATCGATGAAGATGGATCAATGAGTTTTCATTGATATGATGAAGATGGATCAATGAGTTTTCATTGATAAATGATGCATAGTTGGATTGATGTATTTGTCTTATCATGGTTGATAAAGTGCACAAATTGATGAACTCCAAAGTAGTCCCCTTATGGTGAAATCCCTCATGGGAAGATGCTTTATGAATGAGATATCCTTGAATTGTGGTTGAGAGAACCCATGCTTATATGTGGAATAATGGGATGAAGATCAGTGAATTTGTTCATGAAACTATCCTATATGGATAGTTCTTCTCATTCCATTTCCGGTGGTATGTGGAATGTCACATAACTCCTCATGGTTTGAGAGTTATGGCCCTACGAAATTGGAGGACCCCCATATGTTGGCTTGAAGCCCCAAATGGTCAAAGAAGTCAAAGTGTTTGAAAAGAAGAAATCATTATTTAAATGATAAAGTAAAATGACAAAGTCAAGAAGGATTATTTAAATAATAAAGAGAACAGACAAAGTCAAGACAGATTATTTAAATGATAAAGTAAAGTGACAAAATCAAGAAAGATTATTTAAATGTTAAAGTAATGGAGAACTTTCTATTTATGGAAAGTGGTTAACCATAAAATAAGAAAAATAGGTTAAGTGAACTAGAAATGGGTTAAGTGACCTAGAGGATGAAAGTATAAATAAGATAGCTATGGTCTCTTGAAAAACAACCTTTTTGTGGATCAATGGAGAGCTTCTAGTGAGAATATCTTTTGGAGTATTGATGAAGAGCTTCTGGTGAGAGCATATTTTGGTGAAGATATATTGAGCATGATTGAAGACCTATTCTAGAGAGATGGTCTAGAGGATTCTATGAGCGAATCAAAGTTTTAGCAAGGTTGAGTTCATGATGACAAAAGTCTCGGAAGTTCAGAAATCCTAGTTTCTGAAGTATACACGGGCTGCTTTGAGCCAAGGCGCATACATATGCAAGTTGAATGAGGACATGGCGGGTACAGTTGATGAGGTCTTGAATATCTATGATTGAGTTGATGACAGGCTCTTGCATGATGAAGCAAGTTTCAGATCTACATTCTATGGGCTTAGATCTGCCATAGAAACACTGGTATGGTTACATTATTATCTTGATGGATACTATTTCTTGTTGTGTACTGAATGCTAAGGGCATTCTTGGTATGGCTATTGTGATGTGGTTTATGTTGGTTGATGGAAACACTCTTGTGATTCAATTGTGATATAATTTATATGGTATACTAGTTGCTTATACATGATTGAGTTAGCAGTCATAATTATTGGTTGTGGAGCATGAGCAAGCTATTGGAGAGATTAGATGTGTTGTGACTGACTGGTGGTCAGTTTGGATAGTGGAAAACATAAGTAAATGTGATTGTAGGTTGCAGAGGTTCTGAGTGTGTGATGAAAAGATAAGCCCTAATATCTTAGATGGTATATGCAGGTTGTGGTATACACTGTCCACATACATACGTGGGTTGTACTGAGCCAGAGCGCATACATACGCGGGCTGCACTACTGAAAGGTCACGTACCTGTGACATATTGGTATCTGTTGAAGATTGTTTCCTTGTCTCAGTTGGTGCTGAGGGTATAAGATGAGTCTTGCATTATAGATTTGTTTCTCTTGTAGAGTTGTACTCTATTCAGTTGTTTCTTATAAACCCCAAGGATTGAAGTTTGTAATAAAAAGAAAAGTGTACATACATCTTGTGTTCTTTGTGTTCCTTGTGGAGTTGATTTGTTGATGATATATTGTTGATATATGTTGTTCATATATGTTCACATCTAACTGGTTATATATGACATATATGAGTAATGAGTAAATGTTGAATGTTAACTAAGGAGGTTTTTGTAAGAGGGAAGTTTTGGTAATAAGAGCCATGTACTCATTTAACCCCCCC
>JZKD02S1972013.1:612933-648524 GCA_000966675.3 Picea glauca | reverse complement strand
TCAAAATCTAAAACTATGGGTAGTTTTCTCATTTCTTTCAACTATTTCTTGAAATGACAAACTAGTTCCTCATTCTTTTGCTTGAGAAACGACATCCTCCTCATTGGAAGTGAACTATTTGCTAGATTTTCCCTCTAGTTCTTTAACATATGATTGCCCTAAAGAAAACGTTTTTACCATTTTTGAAATAAGAGGTGGACGTGGAATATCCATATTTAATTTGTAACAATAAAGATTCTTAGCGATCTTTACATCCTCTATTTCAAACTTTGAGAGGAATGAGTCAATTGATTTCAAACATTTTGTTGGCTAAGAAATAAACTCTTTAACTACATCAATATTTCGCAAGTCAAGCTGAGGGATTTTATCGGCACGTGTCTCCTTTTTTTGATTAACATATTTAAGGAAAGTTGGTAGTGGAACTGTTTGACTCAGAAATTGAACATGAGGCATATCATAGTCTTCAATGATATATAAAGATAAATCCTAGAGATCTAAACAATTATTATTAGTTTCACTAATTAAATCTTGTGAAACATCACAATTATTAAAATAACATCTAATGAAGCTTGAATTTGAATCTTTTCTTCATCAGTCACTGTTGAAAAACTTTCAGGCACACTCTTATTCTTTTCTTCCCACATTTTAATTTTATCAAAATATTCTTGAGCGCTCTTCTTCTCCTCTGATTGCACTTGAGCTCTATCAATAAACTTAAGAAACTTATCATGTTGTTCCTTAATTTAATTCAACTTACCATAAAATAACTATTGAAGATTAATAAGCTTGGAATTAATAACAACAACATCTACCTTAACGAATTCTACATTACCCTGTTTCCCCTTCAATTCATCAATTTGGGCCTCTAAGGAATTGATTTGTTATTTATATTTACCAAAAACTCCTTTTTGTTCTTTTTGAAGAACAATTAATTGTTGATTAATTGGGTTGGTTGTCATTGATGTCAACCCTTGAAGAAAGTTCGATAGCAAATTATGGTAGCCCGAGTAGTATGGTTAAGGGACCCAAGTTTGTTTGAGGTATAAAGGATCGATGAATATGCAGGTAAGACTATTCTAGATGGATAGTACATGGTGTGTCATTTTTGATGATATGTGGTACTTCACATAGCTCCTCACGGTTAGGGAGGTATGGCTTTGTGAAGTTGGAGAACCCTCATGAGTTATCTAGAAGCCCATAGAAGGTCAAAGAAGTCAATTTATTCTAGAACTTCTAGAAGAAGTTTACTAGTCAAAGTGGTTGTAACTAGGAGTTAACCATGAGTTAATTTGTTGAAAAAAGAAAATAATTAAGAATGAATTAGTTGCAACTAGAAGTGGTGAGTTTACTATTTGTGGATAAAGTGATTGTAAGTGGACAAAGTGGTTATAAGTGGGTTATCCCTAAAAGAAGGAAGTTGGGTAAAATAGTTAGAAGGTAACCCCTAGAGGAATCTACTTGGAGAGTATAAATAAGAGAGAAAGGGTATCCTATTAGCATCTATTGAGCACATTGAATATATATTATTTTTTGAAAGGTTTATTGCAGGTACTCATTGATACATATGAAGTTACACAAGTCTGAGGCAACAAAGGAGGGTTGATGGTGAAATTTTTGGAGTTGCAGAATTTATGAAAAACCCTAGTTTTTTATGTGTACATGGATTGCAGTGAAGGAAGGTGTGTACATACGTGGGCTGTAGTGGAGGAAGGCACATACATACACGGGATGTAGAAGATGAAGTCACGTACATATGTAAAATCCATGAAAACTTGAGTATATGAGAATGTCAGGTCCCTAGAGTCTGAAATCAAGCTCCTAGGAAGTTCTACAGTGATCAAGTACAACAAATCTATCTACGGGTTCAAAAGGTATGTCATATTCTTATATGTAGTTGGATATTGTTTTCTACATGAGATATGGTTATGGGAGATTGAGGATTTTCCCTAGAGAAGTTGTTGGTTGTATCACACTTACTGTATGAGCTAGATTTACAGAAATATAGTGCTAGTATGTCTAGTATTTATCATTGGTACATCTTGTTGGTTTGAGTGTTGAGGCATATCTTGTATTTCTTGGTACATGGTTGAGGGTTTTTGTGGCACATGGTTGAGGGATTTTGGTTGTGATGTGTTGTTGAAGTTGTTGGTTTAGTGTGAGGTTGCATATCAGTGAGGGTTTGATGTCTAGTCCATGTGAGGGTTTATTATACATAATTATGATTGAATGCGCATGTATGGAACATGACTAGAGAGACATAGATGCACATGATTTGAGTGGTATTCTTGTGATATTGGGTATGAGATATATGTTATCATAGTTGATATATTCAAGAGATTATTGGTACAGGTTGATTACAGTTTATCAATACAGATTGACTACACATTATTGGTACAAGTTTGTCACAGGTTGTTGGAACAGATTGGTACAAGTTTACAGTGGTATATTTCACAGTGACAGTGTGATAGTGGTTTCATTAGTTATTTGACACTTATATTTTAGGGAGGTTGGATGGAGAAATTATACGTGGTTGTATCCACCTTCCGGTTGTAGCCAAATAACACAAGGGGTTGTAGTCTCCTTCTAGTTGGAGCTTGAGAATTGAGGAGTTGGAACTTCCCTCATGTTGTAGCCTGAAAATATAGGGGTGATCTAGAGTATTTTCAGCACAAAATGAGAGGGGAGATATAATAAATAAATGTATAGAGATATCTCGGATATCAAATAACATAACAGAAATATATCAGAGATGCAACCATAAACACAGAGATACAATAATACACAATTTCTATTAATGAGCGAAATGTACAAAACTGTAGAAATACAAAGTGAAAGACTCGCTAGAATGGTGGAAGCTTATCTCTTAGAAGAGATGTGATGGATACTCACATTCACAAGAATATGGTTACAATAAGGCTCTAAAGGCCTTTTTAACATAAAGAAAATACAAAACCCTAACCCCAGAAGATGAAAAGCCAACAGTTTTGTGGACCTCATTTTGGGTAGTTTGGTGTATCAACTTCTCGGGGGCGTAACTTTGGCATACGATCTTCGTTTGGGGTGCAGGATTGCTCATTGGAAAGGTATCTTCGAGGAGATTAATTTTGGGGGCTCAATAAGATTCTTTGGGTATCATTGAAGTGCTTGATCCGGAAAAAAGTTCATTTAGGCCCTCAAAATGGCCCCTGAAGTTTAGGAACCAAAAAAATGTTAAAAATAGTAAGTTGCCACAAGATTGTTTTGAGCTAGTTGAAATAGGTGGGTGGCCACCGATATCCACCTAGATCATTCCTCCCTCCTTAGGAAGAAATGTTCTCCATTGCATTGAGTGCTCGAGGGAGAGGGAAAAGCGTTTACTGAATCCGCATCTTGATGAGCTACTTGCCTTGCTGGAGAAGTTGCATTACTTAGCTTGTTGAAGGTTGTCATGAACCTGTGGCTGGAAGGGTTGGACATTTTTAACCAGTTTGGCTACATGAGATTCATTTGTGCATAAGGAATATTTACACTTTTTTCAATCTTGTCTACCTGTTTCTATTGGATAGAAGGTGCTTGAACCGAGGCTGTAGTGGTTGTAGTTCCCTTTTGTTCACCTTTTGAATAGATTGTGAAGAATCCTTATTTTGTAGGATGAGATACTACCTTGCGACACTTTTTAGGTGGGACAATAGTCGGAACTACCTCTGGTATCCTGTAGAGATGACCCCCCATAGTAAAAATGACACTACGAGGTCGAGACTCATAAATATCATGGCGCTTCCACATATATGGCTGGGCCAAAATAACATCACATAAATCCATCGGGGAAACATCACATAATACCTCATCCTTGAAGGTTTGAATGGTATACGACAATCAAAATTGTTGGTTGACATGAAAATCTCATCCCTAGTGAAGCCACCCAATGTTGTATGGTTGCGGGTATGGTGCTTTCAACAATCCCAACTGTTTGATGACCTCTGCTGAGATGAGGTTCTTCAAGTTTCTGCTATCAAAATAAAATGAAGCAGGGTCCCCTTCACCCACATATGTGAATGAAAAAGGTGCTCCTCCTCTTCAAGATCTGCTGGTTCTTCTGGTTGAATTGTTGTGGTCGCAACAATAGCAGTGGGGTCTCTATCGATTATCTGTTTTCTACTAGTTTTTTCTTAATCAGATTCTGAATCAGGGTTCAACTCCTTGTATTTGATCTCGACCACCAATGATTGTTTTGAGTGACATTCATCGGTGTTGTGCTAGGGGCTTTTGTGGAAATCACACCATTTTTCAGTGTCCTTCTTCATCTTTCCATTACCCTTCTTTTCCTGTGGCTTGGATTGGTTTTCTCAAGGTTGGTTGTTAGAGCCATCTTTACCATACTTTGGTTGTTGTGGATTAGAAGACCCAAACTCCTGCTTGTTTTGGTGCTTAAATTTATGTTCGATTTTAACAACATATCGATAATGAACACCTAGTGACGAGATGTCCAGAAAATCCATTTCAGTTTGGATGTATCTGTGTAGAGCCCCACCATATTTCAAACTAGATGTTTCTCAGAGTATTTGATACCCAACTTGGTGTGAAAGGTATGGAAGGTATTGGCGAACTCCAACGCTGCTTGGTCACTCTCTTGCCGTAGTGTGGTACATCTCATGTACTGGTTGTCATAGTTGCCAATAGGGTAATATTGTTCCTTGATTGCATCCACAAAAAAATCCCAAAGCAAAGATATTACAATGAAATACACATAAATATTGCCAGAAACAGATGAATACAATAATACATGATTTCTATTAATGAAAGAAATGTACAAAGATTGTAAAAATACAATGTGAAAGACTCTCTATAATGGTGGTAGCTTAGCTCTGAGAAGAGATGTGATAGATACTCGCATTCACAAGAAGATGATTTTTACAATGAGGCTCCAAAGGCCTTTTTAACATAAGGAAAATCTGAAACCCTAACCCCAGAATATGAAAATCCAAAAGGTTTGCAGGTCCCGATGGGGGTAGTTGATATGTCAACTTCTCGGGGGCGTAACGTTTGCATACGATCTTTGTTTGGGGTGTTTGATACCCCGTTGGAAACGTCTAACTGAGAAAAATGATTTTTGACTGGTACACTCTAGTGCCTTTAATGATTTCATGGGCCCCAAATCCCTAAAAAATGTTGTTTATGGCCTCAAAATGGCCCCATAAGTTTGGAACCCAAAAAACTGTCGAACAACTGCCAAGGTGGAAAATTATTTTTCGAGCCAGTGGAATAGGTGGGTGTCCACCTATATCCACCTGGATCAATCCTCCCTCCTTAGGAAGAAATGGTATCCATTGTGTTGAGTTCCCTGGGGAGAGGGGGAAGTGTTTGCTGAACCTGAACCTTGGTGAACTGCTTGCCTTGCTGGAGAAGTTGTGTTGCTTAGTTTGTTGAAGGCTGTCATGAACTTGTTGTTGGCAGGGATGATTCTATTCAACCAGTTGAGCTACATCATATGTCTATGTGAAGAAGTAATCTTTTCTCTTTGTTGCAACCATTTCAACATGCTTCTGTTGGATAGAATGTTCTTGGGCCGAGGCCATAGTGGTTGCAATGTCCTTATGTTCACCTTTTGAATAGATTGTGAAGACACTGAATTTTGTAGTATGAGATACTACTTTGTGGCACTATTTAGGTGGGACAATAGTTGGAACTACCTCTGGTATTCTGTGGAGATGATCCCCCAAAGTAACAATGACACTACGAGGTCGAGACTCATAAACAGAAAGGAGTTTCCACATATATGGCTGGCCCAAGAGAACATCACAGACATCCAGCGGGGCAACATCACATATTACCTCATCCTTGAAGGGATGGATGTTGTATGAAAATTGGCACTGTTGGATAACACAAATATCTCGTCCCTGTCGAAGCTACCTGATGTTGTATGGCTGCAGGTGTGGTGTTGTTGACAATACCAACTATTTGACAACCTCTACTGAGATGAGGTTCTTCTGGCTTCTAATATCAACAATAAAATGTAGTGGGGTCCCATTCACCCACATATTTGAATGAAAAAGGTGCTCCCCTCTTCAAGATCTATTGATTCTTCTAGTTGAATTGTTGTGGTTGCAAAAATAGCAGTGGGGTCTGTGTTGATGATTTGTCTTCTACCAGTGTTTTTTGAATTAGATTATGAATCAGGGTTTGACTCCTTGTATTTTATCTCGACCACCAATGATTCTTTTGAGCAACATTCATTGATGTTGTGCCATGTAATTTTTTGGAAATCGCACCATTTTCCAGTGTCCTTCTTCGTCTTTCCATTACCCTTATTTTCCTTTTGATTGGACTAGTTTTCTGAAGGATGGTTGTTAGGGCCATATTTACCATACTTTGGTTGTTGAGGATTGGAAGACCTGAACTCTCGCTTGTTCTGGTGCTTAAATTTATGCTTGATTTTGACAACATATCAATAAGCAACACCTAGTGATGAGATGTCTAGAAAATCTATTTCAGTTTGGATGTATCTGTGTAGAGCCCCATGGTATTTCAGAACCAGATGTCTCTTGGAGTTTTTGATACCCAACTTGGTGCACAAGGTATGGAAGGTATTGGTGAACTTCAGCACTGTTGGGCTCCTCTCTTGCGACAGTGTGGTCCATCTCATGTATTGGTCGTCTTAGTTTCCAAAAGGGTAATATTGTTCCTTTATCGGATCCACAAAAAATCCCAAGTGGGATTGACCCCATATATTCCAGAATCCTCTATGGAAAATTTTTCCTAGTAAGTTTCCCACCAATGTTTGGCATGGGGGAGAGTCTTAAGGAGTGAGAAGGTGATATTTCCCCTGTTGCAGAAATTATGAACAGAGAAATAACATTCTAGTATATTTAACCATTTTTCTAGGGCATATGCATCTATTTGTTCTTCAAATATGAGAATATAAAAATTAACTTGTACCTTGAAAGGCGAGGTGCCTCTAAAGTGTTCGCTTGATGAAGACGCGTCGATTGTTATTGGTGGGAATTGAAGGATGTGGGAAAAATTCTCCATCATTTCGTCCCTCTGTCGCGTGAGAGCTTTCTCAAACAATAGATTAATAGAATCTTTTGCTCTATCGTTTTTCATTTCTTCCTCCATGGAGGATTTCTTTGGTGTGTGAGAGCGATTTCCCTCAAGAGAGGCAAGCTCAAGACCCAATTTGCTACACTCGGACCTCGTCGGGGACATGCATTGAAAAACGATCAAGAGCATCCTACTTTGATACCACTGATCTGGATTATTTTTAAGAATGAAATGAAAGCAAAGATATTACAATGAATACACATAAATATTTCCAAAAACAAAGAAATACAATAATACATGATTTCTATTAATGAAATAAATGTACAGAGACTGTAAAAATACAGAGTGAAAGACTCACTATAATGGTGGTAGTGTATCTCTAAGAATAGATGTGACGGATACCCACATTCCAGGAAGATGATTTTTACAATGAGGCTCCAAAGGCCTTTTTAACATAAGGAAAATCCAAAACCCTGACCCTGGAAGATGAAAATCCAAAAGGTTTGCGGGCCCTGATGGGGGTAGTTGATACGTCAACTTCTTGGGGGCATAACGTTTGTTGAAATTACTAAGACAATTGAGAGGGGGGGGGGTGAATTAGTTGTTATTGTGCTTAAACAATTTTAAGTCTATTAATACATTCTTAATCTTTCTTCAACTGATCATCAACATTATATAGAAGATGGACAATAAAAGTAATGAGCATAAGTCACACATAAGGTATACATAGAGACATATTTTCATGAGGAAACCCATAAAGGGATAAAACCTCTTCTTCTTCGAAATGATAGGTAGTCTTTTAATTTCTGTACATCATCTATAATTGAGCACCAACTCAATGTGAGGCTACTACCTCTGTTTTACAAGCTGCAACTTGTTTGAGAGCATCGAATCTCTTGTTTCTCTAGCACCCACTAGAAGGAAGTACCAACTCCCCTAATGTTCCAGCACCAACTGGATGGAAGCACCAACTTCCAGTTACACAGGCTCCAACCTGTATAACAGAGAACACTTGTTCTCCCTTGCACCACCCTGCCACCCTCGTTTCTCTGGTTGCAACCAGATGGAAGCTACAACTCCTTGTGTTCAAGATCCCACTTGAAACTCTGAGCACAACAGTCCTCCCTAGCACCTCCCAACCACCCTGGAATATAAATGAATAATTAAACAATCAACTACATAGATAAATCGATTCTTACCACTTCTTCTTCATTCTGTAAATCTGGTCTTCTTCTAACTGTTCTGCAATTCTTCTCTTCCTTTGTCTGTTTTTCAATTCTGCTCTGCTTCAACTTGTTCTGTCATTCTGCTCTGCTTCAAGTCTCTTCCTCATCTATTACTCTTCTCTGAGTTTTATCTCACACTGCACATATTTTCAGTCTCACACTGCACATCCTGTGATTTTCCATTTCTTACAGTTTAATTCATTTTTCATCCAGAACAACCAACCACGCACAGTCTGTATCTTTTTCTTTTATACACCACACCCATAGCAGTTACACTTTGAATCTTCTGAGGAAAAATAAAAACCGTCTAAGCAACTAAAACGCCAATTGATCAGGAATCATGAATCAGTTTTGCTAACTAATTCATAACTGATGAATTAACTATGAGAGAGAACAGTAGCCCTCCGATCATATTCAAGTTTGTCTGGACTGTTGGATGAACTTTATTAATCTTTCCTTTAAATCAGGTTTCGGCATTTCGGCATTCCTGTGGCCAAGTGTCTCAACACTTCATGTCACGATCTCCGAAACTCCGATACAGAGCTTTTTTGCACTAGATCCTTCCTCTATATGACCATGGCCATGACCAAGCGCTTATGCATAAACTGCTTTTTGAGAATTCACATTTCGTGAATTTGGAGATGAGGCATCTCAACTCTCCAAGTCGCGATCCCCGAAACCCCGAAATGGAGCTTATCTGAACTGACTCCTTCCCTTCTCGTGACCATCGGCTGTGACCATAGGCTGTGCCAAAAGGCGCTTCATATTTCGCGAGTTTATAAACTTCATCGAGTCTAATCGACGGTTGAAATCTCCATAGATCCGACGGTCCAGATCTTATCGCGATCTCACATCTCACGAGTTTCCACACCATGCTCCATTGACTCTATGTTAGCGACTTGTCCTATGATTCGACGGTCTAGATCTGATCTTAATTCAATGGCTTAGATCATATCGCGATTTCAGCATTCTTGTTGCAAAGTGTTTCGACACTCCAACTTTCGGCATCCAAAACCCCGAAATGGGGTTGGATTAACGGTCCACATCAAACCTTGATATGATGGCTTAGATCGTTTCGCTATTTCGCATTTCGTGATTTTGGCATTCTTGTGGTATTGTTTCTTTCCTCTCCAAGTCGCGATTCGCGAAACCCTGAAATGGCGTTGGATCAACGGTCCAGATCACGCCTTGATTTGACGACTGTGATTAAATCGCGATTTTGCATATCGCAATTTCGACATTCCTGTGGTATTGTTTCTTTCCTCTCCAAGTCGTGATTCATGAAACCCCAAAATGGAGTCGGATCAACGGTCCAGATCACACCTTGATCTGACAGCTGCGATTAAATCATGATTTTGCATATCATGATTTCAACATTCCTGTGGTATTGTTTCTTGCAAATCCAAGTCGCGATTCACCAAACCCCGAAATGGCGTGGGATCAACAGTCTCGATCAACACTTGATCTGACGGTCATCGGGAATTGTAAATGGGATCAAACGATCAGAAATTTTTCTTCTCCTCCCAAGCTTACTTTGTTTCTCTTACTCTGATCTTGCCATCGATGATCTGCCAACAATCCTCTGCACTATCTCTTCTGATCTTATTCGAATCTTCTCTGCAGCGTCTTCTCATAATGCCCATCTATTACATACTTTCTATACTCATTCCATCTTCGTTGTTGTACTTGCCATCAATGACAAGCTGTCTGTTAAATATTTGCGAACATTCTCCCCCTTTGGCATTGATGGCAACCACTGTAGCTTTCCTGTAGCATCCTTGAAATCACTTTCTGTAGCATCCTTGAAATCACTTTCTGAAATTACCACACTGTCTCCCCCTTTGACATCAGTGTCAAAGAAGAAACACGCTCCCCCTGAGATGTTGCAGTACATACTCCCCCTGTCAACTAGAATCATCTTAGAAATACACCAAATATGCAATAAGTATTCCCCCTGACCAGGTGAACGAATTAGAGAAAAGAAATTATAACCTCCAAATTTTGACGAAGATATCCAAAAGGGGTCGCTTCTAATGGTTTAGTAAAGATATCAACAATCTGTTCTGTGGAAGGAATATAATTCAGCTGAACAATTCTGTTTGTAACTTGTTCTCTGAGAAAATGGTACTTTATTGGAATATGCTTAGTCTTGGAATGAAGAACAGGATTCTTGGAGACACTAATGGCACTGATATTATCACAGTGAATTGGAATGGGATCAGTGTAAGTTACCTTCAAATCTGCAAGAGTTTGTATCATCCATAAAATTTGTGTGTAGCAAGTAGCAGTAACAATGTATTCTACCTCTGTATTTGATAATGAAATGGATCCTTGTTTTTTACTAAGCCATGCAACTAATGAGTCACCCAAAAAGAATGCTCCTCCACTGGTGTTTTTTCTCTCATCAACACAGTTTGCCCAATCTGCATCTGAATAAGCAGTTAACTGAAAAATTTTGATTTCTGGGATACCACAGACCATAAGTCATTGTTCCCTTCAGGTATTTGAATATCCTTGTGACATATACCAAATGACTTTGTTTAGGTGCTGACTGATAACGACCTACCATTCCAACAGGTTGCATTATATCAGGTCATGATGTTGTGATGTACATAAGACTTCCTATCATAGAGCGATATGACCTTTGATCAACATCAGGTGAGATAGAATCTTTACTCAGCTTGCAACCAACCACCATAGGTGTACTAAAAGGAGAGGAATCCTCCATCTGAAATTTCTTTAACATCTCTTTTAAATATTTTTCTTGAGAGATAAATATTCCTGCAGAACTCTGTTTTACTTGTAAGCCAAGAAAATATGATAGTTCTCCTATCATGGACATCTCAAACTCTGTTTGCATAGATTTAGCAAACCACTGGACATATGATTCATTAGTACAACCAAAAATAATATCATCTACAGAAACCAAAACAACTAGTAAATTATTACCTTCAGACTTAATGTAGAGATTGTTGTCAATAGTACCTTTCTTGAACCCTTTGTCTTGTAAATATTTGTCTAGTCTATAATACCAAGCTCGTGGTGCTTGTTTCAGTCCATATAAGGCCTTCTTCATCTTGCAAACATGATTAGGATTATCTGTCAATAAGAATCCTTCAGGTTGCTCCATATATACTTCTTCTTCTAGTTCTCCATTTAGAAATGCTGACTTAACATCCATCTGATAAACTTTAAAGTTCTTATGACATGAATAAGCAAGAAACATTATGATGGCTTCCAATATTGCCACTGGTGCAAAAGTTTCATCAAAGTCCTAACCTTCAACTTGTGCATATCCTTTACAGACCAATATGGCTTTATTTCTAACAACTTGTCCTTTTTCATTCATTTTATTCTTGAACACCCATTTGGAACCTATTATATTTTTATCTTCAAGTCTAGGGACAAGCTCCCAAGTATTGTTCTTCTCAATCTGATCTAGTTCTTCATTCATAGCTCTATTCCAATCATCATGCTTGCTGGCTTCATAATTTTTTTTAGGTTCATTCATGGATAAAAAAACAACATGAGATTATTCTGAGTCTTTAATCAATTTCCTTCTTGTTTGAACTCCTTTATTTATATCTCCAATTATCTGATTTTCAGGATGATTCTTTTTAACAATTCTGAGAGGTGATTTTGCTTCTTTATGTTGATTTGTGTCAGTTGGAGTATTCGTGTCTTCATCTGATTCAAATTCTTCTCTTTCTGACCCTCGAACCTGTTCATCTTCATCTTCAACTATATCTTATGTTCTTGTTTTACAACTGCCTACATTCTTGACTGTGATTTCTTCATCAACTTTTATGTCTATACAATCAACTAGTTTATGCAGTCTCTTATTGTAGCATCTGTACCTTTTACTATTTGTAGCATAACCCAAGAAGATACCTTCATCAGACCTGTCATCATATTTTCCAAGATTTTCATCATTGTTCTTGATATAACATTCTCTCCCGAAGACTTTAAAATGCTTGATTGAAGCAAGTATTCCAAACCATAGTTCATAAGGAGTCTTGTCACTATGTGGCCTAAGATGAGATTTGTTAAAGATATGAACAACTGTATGAATTGATTCCACCCAATATGTTTGTGGTATGTTCCTTTCATTCATCATTGATCTTGCCATTTGTTGTATTGACCTATTCTACCTCTCAACAACTTCATTTTGCTGTGGAGTCTTTGGAATTCTATACTCTCTTTTGATCCCATGTTTATCACATAACTCTTTGAAGTTCCCTGAACTAAACTCTCCTCCTCTATCAGACCTTATTGCCTTTAATCTTTTTCCTGTTTGATTCTTAGTCAGAGCCTTAAACACTTTGAATTTTTCAAATGTTTTAGATTTTTCTTTCAAAAAGGCAACCCAAGTTAGTCTAGAATAGTCATCAATAATCAACATAAAGTAATTTTCTTTTCCTGTACCTTCTTTTCTTGATGGTCCACATAGATCCATATGTACTAACTAGAGAGGTTTTTCTATTGAAGGAACATTTTTAGATTTGAACTGAGTGCGAGTAAGCTTTCCTATCTGACAGGGTTTACAAACAGAGTCATATGGATTTGATATCTTCGGAAGATCTTTTACTGCCCCATTATTTATGAGTTTTATTATGTGATCAAAATTTAGGTGACCAAGTCTCCTATGCCACAACCAACTTTCATCATATTTGCTTAAGTGGAATTCTTCTTTTTTGTCTTTTAATACATAAACATTGTTTTATGTTCTTATACCTTTTGCAACTACCTGTCCTGATTCCACAAATTTTATTCTACAGTCTTTAGAGGTAAAAACAACTTCACACCCTCGGTCACAGACTTGACTGACACTAAGAATATTATGTTTCAAACCTTCTACAAATAGCACATCTCGATCTTTCCTTTTTCCATTACTCAAACTTACAATTCCTTTACCTTTTATCTTTCCTAGTGCATCATTTCCAAAAGTTACATTCCCTGATTTGCTATCACTTAGAGTTAGAAACTTAYTTTTGTCTCCAGTCATGTGTTTRGAGMATCCACTGTCAATATACCAGGGATTCTTTTTTCTTTGGGWTGATAGCACTAGTCCACACTTGTCATCTACTTTCTTCTTCCAAACTTTGACATTTTCAGTAGTGGGGATCAAATCTGACTTGTAATTATTTAAGTGACAGTTTGCAGCTTTATGTCCATAATTATGGTAGTTGTAACATTTTGGTTCATTGAATAATAGATCATAATGATTGTTATGCTCATAATTGTTGTTGCGTTTCACCTGTGTCCTTCTCCCAGTCATCACATGATCTTGGTTGTCTCAATCTTTGTTGGTGAATATAGTCATTCATTGAATATCTTGATTGTTCATATCTAAATCTTAAAGAACAGTTTATAGCTTTGTGACCAAAATTAGAGCAGAAAAAAAAATAACCATAGAAAAAATCTTTGTACCTTGAAAAAATCTGTCTTCTTTGAGGAGGTCGATTTCTTTCATGCTAATAATCTTTCTGATCTACAAATTCGGTTCTGGTGTTTTTTCATTCATTCCTTCTTGGTGGCTAATTTTCCTTCTTTGTTTCTGCAGAGTGACTATTGTCAATGTTTGAGGATTTGACAAACTTGATAGGTTCTGTATTACTTGGATGATCACTACTTGATCCTTCTTCATATCCCAATCCAGATTTCAATTTTGAATTTCTTTGCTTATTTAGAATGGAGGTTAATCCTTCTGAGGCTTTAATACTTGGCATATTTTGGTGATACAATCCTTTAAACTTCTCCATTTCTTTTCTGGTTTTTACTATCTCTTCTTATAAGGCTTCAAACCTAACTTTCTTCTCTGAAAATTGTTGTTTTAGTATGTCTTGTATTTTCTTTGCCTCTTCTAATTCCACTTTCAGTAGAGCAAAGTCTTCATCAGGTTTTTTATTGTCTTTCTCAAACTGTGTCAACAACTGTTTTTTCTTTTTTTTCTTAATTCTGAGTCTATCAATTTCTTCCATTGCGCTGATCAGTTCTCTTTCCATATCAACCACAACTTCTTCATAATTATCATCACTGCCTGTGATTTTATTATCATAATCCTTTTTGGCCATAAGCATGAAGTCATTTACCTTATCTTCATAGGAAGAGTCACTATCGGTGTCTTCTGAGGAATTGCCATTATTTGCAACCAAACTTTTCTTCTTATTATATTTCTTGTATTTTTACTTCTTTTCATCATCAGAGTTCTGGACCTTTTTATGATGGGGACACTTAGATTCAAAATGACCTATCTTACCACAGTTAAAGAATTTGAAGGGCAACTATAATTGAGCACCAACTCAATGTGAGGCTGCTACCTTTGTTTTACAAGATGCAACTTGTTTGAGAGCACCGACTCTCTTGTTTCTCTATCAACCACTAGAAGGAAGCACCAACTCCCCTAATGTTCTAGCACCAACTTCCAGTTACACAGGCTCCAACCTGTATAATAGAGAACACTTGTTCTCCCTTGCACCACCCTGCCACCCTAGTTTCTCTGGCTGCAACTAGATGGAAGCTACAAATCCCTGTGTTCAAGCTCCCACTTGAACCTCTGAGGACAACAGTCCTCCCTAGAACCTCCCAACCACCCTGGAATATAAATGAATAATTAAACAATCAACTACACAGATAAATCGATTCTTACCACTTCTTTTCTATTCTGTAAATCTGGTCTTATTCTAACTGTTCTACAATTCTTCTCTTCCTTTGTCTATTCTGCAATTCTTCTCTACTTCAACTTGTTCTATCATTCTACTCTGCTTCAAGTCTCTTCCTCATCTATTAATCTTCTCTAAGTTTTATCACACACTGCGCATATTTTCAGTCTCACACTGCGCATCCTGTGATTTTCCCTTTCTTACAGTTTAATTCATTTTTCATCCAAAACAACCAATCACGCACAGTCTATATCTTTTTCTTTTATACACCACACCCACAGCAGTTACACTTCAAATCTCCTGAGGAAAAAGAAAAATCGTCTAAGCAACTGAAACGCCAACCAATCAGGAATCATGAATCAGTTTTGCTAACTAATTTGTAACTGATGAATTAACTGTGAGAGAGAACAGTAGCCCTCCGATCATATTCAAGTTTATCTCCACCATTGGATGAACTTTATTAATCTTGCCTTTAAATCGGGTTTTGGCATTTTGACATTCCTATGGCCAAGTGCCTCGACACTTCATGTCGCGATCTCTGAAACTCCGATACAGAGATTTTCTGCGCTAGCTCCTTCCTCTATATGACCATGGCCATGACCAAGCGCTTATGCATACAGTTATTTTCATGAATTTGCATTTTGTGAATTTGGAGATGAGGCATATCGACTCTCCAAGTCGCGATCCTCGAAACCCTGAAATGGAGCTTATCTAAACTGACTCCTTCCCTTCTCGTGAACACCGGAAGTGACCATAGGTTATGCCAAAAGGCACTTCATATTTCATGAGTTTATAAACTTCATCGAGTCTGATCGACGGTTGAAATATCCATAGATCCGATGGTCCAGATCTTATCGCGATCTTGCATCTCGTGAGTTTCCACACCATGCTCTGTTGACTCCAAGTCAATGACTTGTCCTATGATTCGATGGTCCAGATCTGATCTTAATTCAATGGCTTAGATCATATCGCGTTTTCGACATTCTTGTTGCAAAGTGTTTCGACACTCCAACTTTCGATATCCAAAACCTCGAAATGGGGTTGGATCAACGGTCCACATCAAACCTTGATCCGACGGCTCAGATCATTTCGCTATTTCGCATTTCACGATTTCAACATTCCTGTGGTATTGTTTCTTTCCTCTCTAAGTCGTGATTTGTGAAACCCCGAAATGGCATCGGATCAATGGTCCAGATCACGCCTTGATATGACGGCTATGATTAAGTCACGATTTTGGCATTCCTGTGTTATTGTTTCTTGCCTCTCCAAGTCGCGATTCGCGAAACCTCGAAATGGAGTCGGATCAACGGTCCAAATCACGCCTTGATCTGATGCCTATGATTCAATCACGATTTCACATATTTCGATTTCGGCATTCCTATGGTATTGTTTCTTGCCTCTCCAAGTCACGATTCGCGAAACCCCTAAATGGAATGGGATCAACAGTCCCGATCAACACTTGATCTGATGGTCATCGGGAATTGTAAATGGGATCCAACGATCAGAAATGTTGCTTCTCCTCCCGATCTTACTTTGTTCCGCTTACTCTAATATTTCCATCGATGATCTGCCAACAATCCTCTGCACTATCTCTTCTGATCTTATTTGAATCTTCTCTGTAGCGTCTTCTCATAATGCCCATCTATTACATACTTTCTGTACTCATGCCATCTTCGTTGTTGTACTTTCCATCAATGACAAGATGTCTGTTAAATATTTTCCCACAACGTTTTCATATGATCTCCTTTTGGGGCACTCGATACATTGTTGGAATGTCGCATGGGCCCAAAATCCCCAAAAAATGTCATTTAGGGCCTCAAAATGGCCCCGAAAATTTGGAACCCGAAAAACTGCCAAGGTGGAAATATGTTTTTTGAGCCAGTGGAAATGGTGGGTGGCCACCGATATCCATCTAGATCGAGATCCTTAAGGAGTGCGAAGGTGATATTTTCCTAGTCGAAGTAATTATGAACAAAAAATAACCTTCTAGTAGATTTAACCATTTTTCTAGGGCATCTGCATTTATCTGTCCTTCAAATATGGAAATATCAAAATTAATTTGTACCTTGAAAGGAAATGTGCCTCCAAAGTGGCCTCTTGATGAAGACATGCCTATTTTTATCGATATGTGTTGAAGGAAGTGGGCAAAATGCTCCATCATTTCGTCCCTCTGTCGCGTCAGAGCTTGCTCAAGCAATAGATTAATAAAATCGTCTACTCTATCATTTTTATTTTCTTTTGAAATGGAGGGTTTATTTGAAGTTCAAGAGATATTTCCTTCAAGAGAGACAAGATTGAAACCCAACTTACTATACTTAGACCTCATCGGGGACATACTCTGAAAAAATGATCAAGAGCGACCTACTCGAATACCACTGATCCAGATTATTTTTGGCACGAAATGAGAGAAGAGATATAATAAATAAATGTGTAGAGATATCTTGAATATCCAATAATATAACATAAATATATCATATATGCAACCATAAACACATATATATAGTAATACACAATTTTTATTAATGAGCGAAATGTACAAAACTATATAAATACAGAGTGAAAGACTCGCTAGAATGGTGGAATCTTATCTCTGAGAAGAGATGTGAAAAATACTCACATTCACAAGAATATGGTTACAATGAGGCTCTAAAGGAATTTTAAACATAAATAAAATCCAAAACCCTAACCCTGAAAGATGAAAAGCCAACAATTTTGTGGACATCATTTTGGGTAGTTTGGTGTATCAACTTTTTGAGGGCTTAACATTGGCCTACGATCTTCGTTTGGGGTGAACGATAGCTCGTTGGAAAGGTATCATTGAGGAGATTAATTTCCGGGGAAAAATCAGAGCCTTCAACTATCATTGTGGTTCTATATCCTGAAAAACTTCATTTAGGCCCTCAAAATGGCCCCGAAAGTTTAGGAACCGAAAAAATGCTACAAATAGTATGTTTCCAGAAAACTGTTTTGATCTAGTTATAATAGGTGGGTGGTCACCGATATCCACCTGGATCAAGGGGGTTGGATACTCCTTCCATTTGCAGCTGGAAAACAAAGGAATTCGGTGCTTCCAATGAATGTAATTCTTAAAGGAATATAAGAAAAAGCATTATTTTGTTTTCTCTCGCATTGGGTTTCCACGTAAAATACTGGTGTACTACATATGTGTATAATTTGTCATTGTTCATGGTTTATTTATTATGAATTTTTTGAACTATATTGGTAAATTTATTATAAATATAAACAACACTTATATAGTATGGTTAAAAAGGATTAAAAGTATTTATTATTGATTCACCCCCCCTCTCAGTAATCCAACAATTGGTATCAGAGCAGGTCCTTCAAAAGACCGTTTAATCACTGGAAGGAGAACATGGATTACTCTAAGATTGGGATACCACAGTTTGATGGGGAATATTATTCCTTCTAGAGAATAATAATGAATACACACATAAAGGCACTAGGATTTGATGTTTTGTGATCAGTGGTAGATGGATACAAAGCACCAACCATTCCTCCAACAGATAAATATGGAAAGAAACTTGAAGAAAATAATTCAAGAGATACAAGTGAACTCTTGAATGGTTTTTCTAAATCAATATAAACCAAATTTATGCATTGTGATTCTTCAAAGAACATATGGTTCAAGTTGAAGAATGTATACGAAGGAGATGAGAAAGTCAAATAAGCTAAACTTCAAATTTTCAGAGAAATATTCGAACAACTGAAGATGAATGAAGATGAGAACATAGTTTCCTAATTCCTACAAGTTGATGAAGTACTAAACAATATCAAAGGCTTGGGAGATGAGGTAAATGAACATGTTGTTTTCAAAAAGGTTTTGAGGTCTCTACCAATGAGATTTGATTCAAATATTTCAGCACTAGAAGAGAGAGAGGATCTAGCTACATTGACCATGGATGAGATGCATGGGACACTCAAAGCTTATGAGATGAGAACAACACAATATAATCTGATTGCAAAAGAACAAACATTCAAATCATCCAAGAAGTCAAATAAAAGGGCAAGAAAAAGACAAAGTCAGAGAGCAACATCAGTGACATCTCAGAAGACGATGAAGAAGTAGCCAACTTCATCAGAAGACTGAAAAAGGGAACCGACAAATATATAGGTAAGATTCCATTTATTTGTTTTAATTGTGATGGAATTGGTCATTTTTATAATATATGTCCCCATAATAAAAATAAAAGGAATGAATAATATGATTCAAATAGAAAACAAACATACAAAGGAAAAAGAACCAAAAATATTTTTTTCAAGAAAAGTTTTTACACCAAAGAAGACAACACCTCATCAGATGAAGATGAAGCCAATGAAAGTGATACAGAAAGGGTTATATTCATGGAATTGGAATATTTTGATGAAGAAGGATCCCAAGAAGAATATGAAGAGGCAAATTCACTACAGGGAAGAATTGTTAAGTGCCATAAAAGTTATAAAATGAGAAAAGAAAAAAAAAAGTCACTTCACGAAAAACTAAAGGAAAGGGAAGTTCATAATTCATACTTTGAAGAACTAGAGAAAATGATCACTAAATTAAAAATCCAAGTAGAGGAAAATAAGAGAATTGAAGAAACTCCCAGAGAACAGTTAGAATAAAGAGACATTATCATTGGAAATTTGGAAGTAGAGATTGTCACTTTGAGAAAATACCTCAAAAAAAAAACATGCAGAACAACTCCAAGGTTTTGAACGAGATTATTAGCAGTCAAAGTCCAAATCATGAAAAGTTCGGACTAGGATACAACCAAACAGAAAAGGGATCAAGATCCAAAACAAAAGATCAAGAAACACAACCAAGAAGCTACGTAGACATAGTCAGAGGAGACACGAATTTTCACAAGGAAGATCACAAAGACACTTCTCCACCCAGAAGATTCAGATTTTAGAATCAGCGACAGTTAGAAACAAGAAGGCCTCAAGAAGAAGAAGGTTTCAAAACAATAACTCATTTTAGAAGATATAAAACTCCCAAGTATCAAACTATATTTCTTGGTTTATGTTATTCATGTAACAATTTTGGACATAAGGATGTGAATTTTGGAGAAAATAACAAGAACAGAGACTACCATGAAAGTTATGCATGAAATGATTATTCAAGAAGGCCTAGTGAAACACAGAACATAAGCTACAACAATTTTGAATCCTTTAGTATTGACATGGAATGCTACAAGTGTAACAAATTTGGACACATGTCCAAATATTGTAGAATGACATTTTCTCCAAGAGAATTACAACGGAATAACAATAATCACAGACATGAACCTCAAAGACTATGGATAAGGAAGCATAATCAATTCAATAATGAAGAATTCATGCTTTCTCTACAAGATAAAGAAAAGAAACATGGTTGGTATATTGACAAT
The DNA here is from genome assembly GCA_000966675.3 of Picea glauca. Lineage (NCBI taxonomy): Eukaryota > Viridiplantae > Streptophyta > Pinopsida > Pinales > Pinaceae > Picea > Picea glauca. The sequence goes on along the minus strand of JZKD02S1972013.1, from coordinate 628,229 downwards.
GGCTTCTTAAAGCACATGACATGTGATAAGGACATGTTTCTAACCTTGAAAAAGGAAAGAGATGGATTAGTCTCCTTTGGAAACAATGATTCAACCAAAATCATTGGAAGGGGCAAATTCAGAATTGGAAATAAGGATACCAAGGAATATAATGTTTTACTAGTGGAAGATATGAAACACAATAGTCTGAGTGTAATTCAAATGTGTGAACAAGTTCAGAAACTTGTGTTTGATTCACATAAGTGCAAGATACAAAAAGTAGGTTCAGGCATAGTGGTTGCGACAACTGTGAGAACTTCAAGCAACATATATGTATTAAGTAAAATTGGAAATGAAAAGTGATTTTTTGGAAAGGAAGATGAAGTTTGGCTATGGCACAGAAGAATGGGTCACATAAAATTTGCTAATATTTTCAAAGTCATCAAAAAGGAAGCATTCAGAGAAATTCCCCAGATCACAAAACCAACCAACAATTTATGCAAGCATTTTAAACAAGGAAAGCAAACCAAGACCAGTTTCAAGTCAAAGGAATACTCCTCAACAAAGTCACGGGAAATTGTGCATGTTGATCTAGTTGGACCAACTAGAAAAAAGGGGTTGAAAGGTGAGAATTTTTTTTATGCTATTCGTTGATGATTATACAAGAATGATTGCAGTTTGTTTTCTCAGGAAGAAGTCATAAGAATTCGAGAACTTCAAGATATACAAGGAGATGGTTGAAAATGAAATAGATTCGAAAATCAAATGTTTGAGATTGGATAATGGAGGGGAGTTTACTTCAAAGGAATTTATGGAGTACTGTAGTAAGCATGGGATAAAAAGGAAATTCTCCATTCCTAAGACACCACAATAGAATGGAGTCATTGAGAGGAAGAATAGGACAATACAGGAAATGGATTGAACTATGTTAATGGATTCCAAGTTGACAAACATATTTTGGACACATGTAGTGCATAAAACAATTCACATTCAAAACAAAGGAATGCTCATAAAAAACAGTGATAAAACTTTCTATGAGCTATGGAAAGGAAGACCAACAAATGAAGCAATTCAAAGTTTTTGGAAGCAAATGCTACATCAAAAGAGAATATGGAAGAATGGGAAAGTTTTATTCTCGTGTGGACAAAGGTGTACTTGTTGGGTACTCGAGCAAAATGAAAGCATACAACTTTTTTGAGCCTTATATTAAAGCATTTGTATGATTTCATTTTTGTATGGTTCAGGAAAGGAAATGTAGACAACAACCTCTACATCAAGGTAAATCAAGATAGGATTTTTTTAATTGAATTTTATGTTGATGATATTATCTTTGGAAGTGATGATGACAAGATGAACCAAGAATTTACAAAGGATATGTAGAATGAGTTCGAAATGCCATTACTTGGAGAATTATCCTTCTTTTTGGGTCTTCAAATATATCAAAGCAACCAAGGCATTTTTATTTCTCAAATCAAGTATATCATAGAAATGATAAAGAGGTTCATAATAGAAGATTGCAAACCAATCAATACTCCTTTGCAGACCAGTTGTAAGTTAAGTAAATATGATGATTCAAAGTATACATATCAGAGGAAATACATGTCAATGATTGGCATCTTACTTTATGTGACATCATCCAGGCAAAATGTAATGTAGGAAGTTGGACAAGTGACATGATTTCAAGAAACACCAAATGAATCACATGTTCTAGCAGTAAAGAGGATATTCATATATCTCAAGGGTACATAAGAGTTTGGATTATGGTATACAAAAGGAAAAGATCTATCACATATTTCCTACACATTTGTAGATTGGGAAAGTTGCATCGATGACTGAAGAAGTACAAGTGGAGCAACATTATACTTGGGTGAGTGTTTGGTATCTTGTCTAAGCAAGAAACAATCATCATTATCATTGCCTACAACCGAAGCAAAGTATATTGCAGCAACAACATGTTGTACATAGGTTCTATGGATTAAATATACATTGAAAGATATACAGGTTGAGTATGATGAGACCATTATGATATATTGTGATACCACAAGTTCCATTAGTTTCTACCCCACAATGAATTTTGAATGTTATTCTTATAATTCTTATATTTTCATGAGGAAGCACCATAAAGAGGACAATTCAGTTTGGGGGAGCAATCTTTAGGATATTTCAGTCAAGAGGAGAAACCCTAGGGACAGTTTAGTTAGGGGGAGCAGCCCTGATGAGAAGTTATCTTTTCCATTGATGTCAAAGGGGGAGATATTATTAGATGCATGGAGATATAATTATATGCTTGGAGAGAGAGCACATAGGCAAGATTCCAAGGGAAGTGATAGTCATAGTGGGAGCATGAGCAATATGACTTCGATGTTGCATCAAAGTGTAGCCATCAATGCCGAAGGAAAAGATTTTTTATTAATTGGGTTGGTTGTCATTGATGTCAACCCTTGAAGTAAGTCTGGTAGAAAAATCTGGTAACCCCAACAGTATGGTTAAGGGACCCAATTTTTTTTGAGGTATAAAGGAATGGATATCAATGAATATGTAGGTAAGACTATTCTAGATGGATAGTACATGTTGTGCGATTTCTGATGATATGTGGTACGTCACATAACTCCTCACAGTTAGCGAGTTATGGCATTGTGAAGTTGGAGAACCCTCATGAGTTGTCTAGAAGCCCCTAGAAGGTCAAAGAAGTCAATTTATTTTAGAATCTACGAGAAGAAGTTTGCTATTCAAAGTGGTCGTAACTAGGAGTTAATCATGAGTTAAGTTGTTGCAAAAAGAAAATAATTAAAAATAAATTAGTTGCAACTAGAAGTGGTGAGTTTAATATTTTTGGATAAAGTAGTTGTAAGTGGACAAAGTGGTTAGAAGTGGGTTATCCCTAAAAGAAGGAAGTTGGGTAAAACTGTTAAAAGGTAACCCCTAGAAGAAGCTACTTGGAGAGTATAAATAAGAGAGAAGGGTCTCCTATTAGCACCTATTGAGCACATTGAATATATATTATTTTGTGAAAGGATTATTGCGGGTACTCATTGACACATCTAAAGTTATGCAAGTCTAAGGTAGCAAAGGAGGGTTGACGGTGAAAGTTTCAGAGTTGAAGAATTTATGAAAAACCTTAGTTTTTTAGGTGTATGCAAGATATAGTGAAGGAAGATGCTTACATACGTGGGATACAGTGGAGGAAGGCATGTACATACGTGGTTTGTAGAATATGAAGTCACGTACATCTATAAAATCCATGAAAACTTGAGTATATGAGGATGTCAGGTCCCTAGAGTCTAAAAGCAAGCTCCTAGGAAGTTCTACAAAGATCAAGTACAACACATCTATCTACAGGTTCAAAAGGTATGTCATATTCTTATGTTTAGTTGGATATTGTTGTCTACATGAGATATGTTTATGGGATATTGAGTATTTTCCCTAGAGAGACTATTGGTTGTATAGATCTTACTATATGAGCTATATCTACAAAAATATTGTGTTGGTATGTCTGGTATTTATCATTGGTACATCTTGTTGGTTTGAGTGTTGAGGCATATCTTGTATTTATTGGTACATGGTTGAGGGATTTTGGTTGTGATGTGTTGTTGAAGTTGTTGGTTTAATTTGAGGATTCATATCAGTGAGGGTTTGATGTCTAGTCCATGTGAGGGTTTATTACACATCATTATGAATACACATGTATGGCACATGACTAGAGAGACATATATGCACATGATTTGAGTGGTATTCTTGTGATATTAGTTATGAGATCTATGTTATCAGATTTGATCTATTGAATATATTATTGGTACAGGTTGTTGGTATATGTTGGTACAGATTATTGGTATAGGTTTATTGCAGGTTATTGGTAGAGGTTGACTATAGGTTATTGGTACTTGTTGGTTACAGGTTGTTGGCACAGATTGGTACAGGTTTACAGTGGTATATTTGACAGTTACATTGTGCCAGTGGTTTCATTAGTTATTTGATACTTATATTTCAGGGTGGTTGGACGGGGCAAGGATAGGTGGATGTAGCCACCTTCCAGTTGTAGCCAGAGAACACAGGGGCTGTAGCCTCCTTCTGGTTGGAGCTAGAGAATCGCAGAGTTGGAGCTTCCCTCAGGTTGTAGCCTAAAGATATAGGGGGTTGGAGCCTCCTTCCAGTTGTAGCTGGAAAACAAAGGAAGTTGGTGCTTCCATGTAATGTAATTCTTCAAGACATATAAGAAAATGAATTTCGTGGTTTTCTCCTGCATTGGGTTTCCACGTAAAATAATGTTGTACTATGCATGCATATGATTGCTCATTGTTCATGATTTATTTATTCCGCACTTGTTGAATGATATTGGTAAATTGATCATATATATAAACAACACTTATATATTGTGCTTAAAAAGGATTAAAAATCTCTATTACTGATTCACACCCCTCTCAGTAATCCAACATTAATTTCTTGACATGTTCTTCTTTGATAATAGCTACTTCATTTTTGTGGAGATCATTAACTGTTGCAATAGAAGTTTTATTTTGTTCAATGAGTTGACTTATTTGATGCCGATGATCTTTAACCAACAAATATTCCTAATTTTTTAACTTTTCACCTAGCTTTGCAACTTGTTTCTTATTTTTTCTTAACATTGTAGTGAGATTACCAATTGACCATTTATTGGCATCAACAAATTCTCTCATATAATCTATTGTTTCTCCAACGAATTCTTGATCATTTAAATGTGATACATTCAAAATTATAACCTGTTCCTTCGGGGTCTCTTCATATAGTTCCTTTTCCCTCTTTTTTTCTTTCCTTTTCACAATGTCTTTCTTTGTGTTGTTAAAAGTATAATTGCTTAAAGGAAAAAAAAATCTTCCATCGACTCAAAACTATCCAAATATAATGTTGTAGACATTCACTTTCTAGGAAGAGAAATGATTGGTATAGTATTAATGGTTGAAAAAGTTGCAATAGTTGTTGAATTTGAATGCCTGACACTTTAATCAGGATTGTTTTCTTTGATTCCTTCAACAAACTTTGAAGGAGTTTCCAATCCCGTGTTTTCCTAAATACCATCATATGAGTCTTTTCTTGTTCAAAAACACATGTATTCCAACAGAGGATGAACACCTTCAGTAACCACTCACACAACCAGATCAAAGATCAACACATCAATGTTTTGATGTGGTAAAGCCCCTACGGGGAAACATCCACGACCCCAACCAACACAGCCACTTGGATAAGTTTGTTAATGCAAAATAAAAAGATTACAGAGTGATTTTACAAGAGATTTTCTCACAATCAATTATCGGAAAATGACGCTCCATGTTCTTTAAATAGAGATCATGGACCAATTGGGTGTTAAGCCGCAAATCAATGGTCGTTAAGATTGAGGAGAATATGAACTATCAGATCACTCTTTGTCGGGAACATATCGTGACCATCAGATTTCCTAACTACAAATGCATACTAATGCATACTAAAGAAACACACTAAGAACCAAACTTTTACCTAATGACAGATTAAACCAAGTAGATATTAACTAACCCCTAAGTGTCTAAATACCATAACATCCCCTATTAATAACAACTTGGGATAGGATTGAAGGATTTACAATAGTGACACAATAGGAGAAGGAAGGAGGCATTAGATCTTATCCCCTCTTAATGACAACTTCCTGAACTCCTAACATAGATCGCAGTTTGGAAAAACTTCGCTTCTATAAGAGACTTTGTGAAAATGTCTGCAACTTTATCTTTTGTAGGGAAAAAGAGCACTTCAAAAACTTGATCATGAATGAGCTTTCTGATGAAGTGCATGTGTAGCTTGATGTGTTTGTTACATTGATGTTGAACTGGTTATTTGGGGATCTTGATGTCACTCTGATTCTTGCACGAAAGGATGGTTGGATGCTGCTACTGGAATCCAAACTCTGAAAGAATTTTTCGAAGCCATAAGGCTTCCTGACTTTCATTTACCATTGCTCGGTACTCTACTTCTATTGAAGAAAGTGAAATAGCTTGTTGTTTCTTACAGGCCCAAGTCATAGGTCCTCAACCAAGGATGAAAACATAACCTGCAGTAGAATTCTGATCATCAGGTCATCGAACCAATATGAATCAGTGAAACCAACCAATAAAGGAGTCCCCCTTGAACTATAATGTATCCCGAACTGAACTATACCATAGACATAGTGAAGTATCCTTTTAGCTTCTTTCCAATGGCTTTCATGGGGCGTTTGCATATACCGGACAACAAGACCAACAACAAAGGAAAGATTAGGATGAGTATGATTCAAGTATAAGAGGCTGCCAACTAACTGACGGTACATGGTGGCATCAACTTCGGGAGAAGTACAGGTGGAAGTAAGCTTGACTCCATATTGGAAGGGAGAAGGGGCTAGTTTACAATCGTCCATGTGAAAGCGATGAAGAAGGTCACAAGCATACTTAGACTAGGAAAGAAAAAATCCTTCATTGGTTTGAAAAACTTGGAGGCTAAGGAAATAGTGTAAAAATCCTAAGTCTTCCATTTCAAATTTCTTCTTAAGGTTGGTTTTCACATGGTTTAAATTTTTTGAGTCACTACTAGTAAGGATAAGGTCATCAACATAAAGGACAAGGATTATGAGATGGCTTCCTACTTTCTTGGTATAGACAATAGGATCAGAATGGCATATAGAGAATCCGTTGTCAATAAGAAAGTTGTCCATTTTGGCATACCAAGTTTGCGAAGCTTATTTAAGACCATAAAGAGATTTCTTAAGGTGACAAACAAGGCTAAAGTCATTTTGGACATAGCCAGGAGGTTGTTCCATGTAGATTTATTCTTGCATGATCCATACTTTATGATAAAAATGAAATGAATACAAATTCTTAAAATATGTTTAAGATATAATAACAGAGATACAGTAAAACTAGTTTCTATTCAATAAGGAAATAAGCTGAAACTGTAAAATGCAGCAGAAAACAAACTTGTTGGAATGGTGGTGGCTTACCTATGAGAAGATATGTAACAGATGCACTCATTTGCAAGAAGATGATTACAATGAGGCTATGAAGGCCTTTTTACAATAAACATGAATTCCAAAACCATAGACATACAAAAAATAACCCTAGGAGATGAAGCACCAAAAGTCATGTGAGCCCCGTTGGGGTAAGCTAGTACATCAACTTCACGGGGTCATAACTTTTGCATACGATCTCTGCTTTAGGCACACGATAGCCCGTTGGAAAGGTATATCCAAGGAATACACATGTTTCCTTCAGATTCTAATTATGTGCACATTCTAACCATGGCGAGCCCTAAAAACATTGTTTAGGGCCTCAAAATGGCCCTGAAAGTCAGGGACCCGAAAACTAGGAAAAAAATGCCAGACTAGAAAACTGCCAAAATGAACCAGTTGGAATAGGTGGGAGGCCACCGAAATCCATATGGATCAATCCCCCCCCTTAGTAATCAATGGTATCCATTGCATTGATTCCCCCCATCATATGAGGAAGTTTCTGTTGAATTTGGCCTCGGGTGAACCACTTGCATTGGTGTAGGAGTTGCCCTACTTTGACAACTCAATAAAGTTGGATCCTTTACTCTTGAGTTCCCTTCACCTGTGTGTCCAAAATATGATCACTGGATGTCTTTTTCATGCAGTCAGGGTTGAGATCTGTAGGTGTTAATTTCTTTTCTATCTCTGAGGTGTCCAATAATGGTGGGAAATATGGCTGAAGGAGAGCCACATTGGATACTGGGTGCAAGCCAAGCAAAGGGGGAATACTGAGCTCAAAATAATTTTCACCAACATTCTTGGTGATGGTGTGTTTATGGGCCTTAAATCCCTTCTTCAACAGTAGGAACCAAACCCGCCGCCGTGGCCCAATTAGACTTTGCAGCATTTGTGATTGAAGTGGTTCTCCAGATCTCACGATCTGGCCAATTTAATCGATGGGATTTATGTTTTCTTGTGAAGAAATCTCCTTCAATTGGGATTTTCTCTTTTGGTATTTTCTCTTTAGTTAGGATAAATTTGAGGAGAAACCGTTATAAACCAACTTGACCACACAACGATAGGGAAATCTGATGACTAGGAAAGGTCGGGCTTGGGATAACCCTCACTCCAGCATGCAGACAACAATATTTTACCACAGGCCTAGTAATAATACATTAAACATGTGAGCACTCGATTGCTAGCTGAGATTTTAACCTAAACTATCTAAGAAACAATATGAGAACAAATTTAACTACTGCAGAAGAGGTTGAGCTTGGGATAACCCGCTGCTCAAACATGCAAACAATAATCCTATACCACAGGCCTAGTAATAATACGTTAACCATGTGAGCATCCAATTACTGTTTGAGAATACTAATTATTAGAAGAAAACACATATATGATAAGATCAATAGTAAGCAAAATAATTCATCTACCATAATCCATCATATACCCACACAATGATTCAACATTTCCATCATTAGAGAAAAGAACAACAAAGCAATTGCACCAGATAACTTGACAATATATTCGATAGCTCTTACTTATTACATCTGCTCATGAAACGAATAGGAAATAGTTCTTCTTGAGGCTCAATTACACATGCATATGATGAAAACAACTTTGTCTCTGGTCCAGAAGGACTCCTTAATTCATAGAAACTCCAAAATAATTTTTAAAAACTAGAAAGAAAAGAGTTCTTGCAACAAACCATCGACCCTAATTAATTGGTTGAGGCATTTATTTATAATCTAAAGTTATAACTAAAGTTAATGGCTAAGTGCAGTTCAAGCAACACAAAATCTCCATGTGGCGTATTCTTTCAACAGCTTCCTGAACAGTCAACTCAAGATATCTTCTTGAAAATGATGGTTCTTCTCATATTCACACCAACTAACAAACAATTCTTCATAGGTTCGGGTTCATGGGAATCTATGCTAATTCATCGGAGTCACATACATTCCTCTGATATATGCTGCATGCGCTCGGTACTTGACCAAACTGGAGTTCAGTCATTGTAGTGTCGCTCGGGCCCTGATTGGATGTTCGACAAATTGTTGCACTTGCTCTGGCTTTGCATCGACCACCTTTGTGAGTTCTTTGATCCATAGTGAGCCTTGTTCAAGATGCGACTTGAGTATGTCACTCATGTCAGAGAAGTTGTTGGGGATGCCAGACTGACATTCCCCATCACTTCTGTGATTCAGTCTCGGCGTTTCTTTTAGTTCTTCGCTGGAGTCGTAGGGCAGACTTTAGTTGGTGATTGGGAAGTTTCTCCTTATAGTCAAAACAAAAGTAGTTTAGCGATTAATCAACCTATGATCTGACATAAATAAATCAAAAGATCAACACGTACCTGTGCAACTTTCTAGTCTCAGTCGTTTTTAATACTTATGTGATCGCGAATGCATCCTTGGAGTGATTTGCGAAGCCACCGCCCCTCTTCGGTTTTAATGAACATATCAATGTGTTATAGTGTGGCTTATCAAGTACGATAGACATGCATGTATGAATTATCACAGTACTTCCTTGACCTTTGGAATCATCAAGAAAGGGCGTCAAGGACACATTATGTGCATGTGTGCTCCCGAGGGATCAGATATTGTACAAAGAAAGTCATTAAATACTTCCAGAACCCATACCATCAAGCGTACCAAGCATCATTCATCAATAACGGGGGTTCATAAGTTCAAAAGGATCGAAAGGCTATCGCGCATGTTTTCTTGCAACCCCGATCGATGACGCTTTAATGTTCTGGATCACATCCATTGATTAGCTCTGACGTGCCAAATTTTCAAACATCATGTCACGAGGAATGGATATTATGTTAGCCAGCCTAGCGTCACTCTTTGATTTCCCTATAAATTCTAGGATATTTGCAAACAATCCTTCTCATATGTTGATCTCATATTCTCTAGAAATCTGGTTTGGTAAATTTGTCTTGGCGATGTCTAGTTGAGTGATTCCTTACCATCTGTGGGAAATTTGATTTTCTTACACTGCTGCAGTTATGGGATCTCCTTCAAGCATGGGACGAGGTCTACGAGGCAGCCGAAGTGTGATATCTCACCCTCAACACACTTGGGATTCCTTTCTATGGTTTTCAAGAGGTACAACTATCGTCCCGGAGGTAGCGTCATCATCCAAGGACGAGCTTGGGGTGGTCGCAGATACGCCTGGGAGAAATACACTGGAGGCTGCGCCTTCTCTGGGACTGAAATCATGGAGAAGAGGAATGCCAAAAAAGAAAAAAATGGAAGGAGAGGGGAACCGCCCCAAGGCCAAACCGAGGGTACGTCCAGCCTGCGAGGAATCTATAATGCTCACTGATCGCTCAAAGTTGGTTTAGACAGCTGACAAAGGAGGAAAGAGAAGAAAGGGGAGGTCAAAAGCATTGGGTTCTTCCGTCGAAAATTCCTCTCAACAACTAGAGCAGGCTCAAATTGCAATAGCCAAGCTCTACCAAGAAAATAGGGAACTGTGACGTCAGTTGGCGGAGAAAACCCAGGGGATATCATCCCCCCAAGGTCACGGGGGAAGCGTCATCTAGTTGCAGAGACAACTTCGAAAGGCACAAGACACAATCATGGAACTGCGCGACATGCAACAGATGGCAGCGACAATGGAGAAGATGGCAGCGACAATAGAGCATAAGTCACCACAAAGTGTGAAAGACAAACTGAGACAGGACCACCGCATAGGTGACGCATATTTAGCAAGTTCTTGCTCCACGTTCTGGGAGTGTGGCTTAAAACCTCTTTTCCCTTTATTTGTAAAATTTTGTAATCTTACGGTGACCGGACCAGTTAATCAAATCATCGGAGTTTATTTATTCAAATGTAAACTGGGCCTGGTAGAAGGTTTTCCCTTTTGATTGTATATATAAAAGAACAGTTTTAAAGTATTACTATGAATCAGATGTGTATTCTTCTTTAAATTTTTTTGCACAAAAGAATATTAGATCTTCTCTCTTTTTTCATCATGGTTATCACGTCATGAGTTTGTTAATGCTTTTCTCTATAAAACTTTGACATCAAATTCATTTATTGAAAATATTTATTCACATGGATAAAAATCATGTTTGAAAGACTAGAGCCCACAATTGTCGGTATCGAGAGTCATTGGAGTGATTATTACGTCATGGAAACACTTAGTTCCCTTTTCCCAATACCAAACTTATTCCGGAGTTCGGTGGTCGGCAGTGTTGCTTTTATTTCTCAAATGATTTTCATCGCCTTAATCTTCTACCGACGTCGATCTTCATAAGTGAGTTGGGAGAAATCTGGTTCGTTTCCTCCTTAAGAAATATGCCGAGGCCGATTCAATCGATCATCGGTGATATCTATGCCGAGGCTTATTCGTAGGGTGAGGAAGGTATTGAATCCGTTGATGCCGATGAAAATGGTGCTCGACTATTTTTTGGACTTCTTAGGCGATTTTAGTTACTTTAAGTGTTTTTCGATGCCGAAATGCCCCAAGCGGTTTAGGGAAACTTTTAGATTGTTCATTCTTTTAATCGAGGTTAGTCTCTTTTAAATTTAATAAGATTTCTCACATGCCCCAGCAGACTTTTTAACAATGAAAACATGAAAACATAAAAGTTAAGCACGGGTGGAATTTTCATATTGAAGTAGAAACAAACAGTGCAAGGCCCAAGTGGTACCCAGAAAGGTAGAAAATAAGCCCAGACTTTTTAGGGTGTGTTGAGTGCTCAACATGGTTTACGAACCATAAAGGAGCAGGATAAACTTTCGATGGGGCCTTGCAAGGCATTCTTTATGCAAGTGCAACCAAACTTTGCCTCCCACCTGAAACTTATGTGTCACCCAGTGTTGATCATGGCGTTGCTTGTACTTGGCATTAGACTTCTGTGAAATATCCTAAAACTGTTGGAGGATGTGCTAGATCCACTCAATGAACCGGGTGGCTTTGTCAGCTTCAGGTGGAGCATGGGACAATTTGGATGAGGTGGACACCAAGGGTAGTGAAAAATACATGGGGCCAAATGGTTGGAATCCCAACTCCACCTTAAAGGGGTTGTGGCTAGTTGATCTATGAAGGGATCGGTTGTAGCTATGTTGGACATAGGGAAGACTCTCATCCCATGTGCGGGGGTTCTTGGAATTGTACATCCGTAGGATATGCATGATCATATGATTGATGACCTCAGGTTTTTCATCTGTCTGGGGGTGGAAGGAAGTGTATTTGGTGAGCTTGGTGTCCAACAATGACCAAAGGCTCGACCGGAATGTGTTGAGTAACGAAATGTTTCGATCTGAGAAAATGGTTTGTGGGATCCCAAAATGTACAGAAGGCCTAACATGTAGTCTATTGATATGGATTCCCACGACCTATCAAGAGTAGGTAGAGGGGTGTACATGCTTTGTTTCTTAGTGGTTGGTTTGGAAATAGTGTAGGTGGTGCAGGACCCGACATACTTGTCGACATCTTATTGAAGTTTCAACCACTAGAAATGTTTCTGCAACACTTCCACTATCTTTTTGATGCCAAAGTGCCCTGCCACCCGACTGTAGTGAGCTTCCTAAATCATATTTTCTCGCTCACTTGATGGAACATAGAGATGGCCCATACGACACAACAACCCATCATGAAGATGGAAATTAGTGACAATTGAGTTTTCACCCAACATTTGGTTGGTGTTGGTGAAGTTAGGGTCTGTCTGATAGAGGTGGGGCCATCTGGAGGCCTGGTGGCTGAAAGAGTCTAGCACCATGGTGAGTACCGCAATTGGAGGTCAGCTGAGGCAATCAAAAACTCAGTTGGTACTTCCCATTGTATACTTGATGTTGAGGTGGAACTTCTGCAAGTATGTGGACCACTTTTGAAGGAATTCATTCTTCAATTTACCTTGGGTCTACATGAACTATAGTGTCTTATGATCACTGTGGATGACTGTCTCCTTCCCAATAATGTAATGTCTCCACTGGCAGCAGGCTTCCACAATGGAGTACATTTCTTTATCGTAAGTAGGGTACTTATAGACAACATATGATAATGTCTCACTATGATATTCCATGGGGTCGTCGTGTTAAGTGAGAACGATGCTCACAACATAGCTTGAAGCATATATCTTGATCTCAAAGGGATGTTGTAGGTTCGGTAATGAAAGTACTTGAGATGAGCACAAGAGTTTATTCAAATCATTGAAGGCTTATTTTTGGGACATGCCCCACACAAAGTTTTCCTTACCACCACCCCTGGTTAATTGGATGAGGGCCCATGTGATATGAGAGAATCCCAACATGAACCCACGATAGAAATTGGTGAGGCCCAAGAAGCTCTGAAGCTCAGTGAATGTGGTTGAGGCTAGCTAATCACGGATGACCTAAATCTTGGATGGATCCACATGCACACCATGTTGATCAATGATGTAGCCTAGGTAATGGACCCTGTTGTTATAACCCTAAATTTCACCTTACATGCTTACCTGGCATCAGGCCATCTTACTTGCTATTTTTTCACTGAAAACTCTTCTTAAAAAACACTATTTTTGAAGATGTACGCGTCGTAAACCATTATTGTCTTCTTACACATGCTTTCTACACCACTATAGCTTGCATATGTATGCTATTTGCATCATTACAACCCGCATATACCCACAAAAGTTGCAAAAAATAAAAAGTTTCAAGGGGATACAGGGTTTTGGGTAGTTTCCTAACCAATTGACCACCCATAACCCGTCACCGAACTGAATAACTATATTTTTGGCATATAAAATAAGGTGTTGGGGTCCCATTTCCTAAAGAAGCATAAGACAGTGAAACTCTTCCCATTTCACTTTCCCCCCTTGCCCTAAGAATTTGCAACCACATTGTGAGTTTTGAGACAGAATTCCTTATTCTAGCCTTTTTCCTCCATTGCATGCCTATGCCATTTCCTAGAGAGAGGTAAAGAGGAGAAAGATACATGGAAGCAGTTGGAGCTTGGTGAAGAGGAGCCCAGGACCGGGTTCAAGGAGCAGTTGTTGATCTCATTTTGTAAGTGACTTTGTGAAATTAATATAAAGAAGTAGTTTTTTTGTCTCGCCATATGATGTGTTCAATCTTTATGTTTGATTTACATTTTGTTATGATGTATAACCCACTAATTCATATATAGAATGCATGTTCGCAGTTTCTTGTTTGTATTTTGGTGAATGCAGGTCAGCCTTAGGAGGATATTTGTAGTTGAGGAACAATTGAATGCAAAGGAATCAACACTGGACGTGGAGTTTAAGGTAAGACTACCAGATCTCTATACTTTGTACTTTATGCATGAATGTGGGGTACTATTGGGATAGTTGTTAAAAGTACGAGACTTTAGATGGTTATCTTTTCCTTCACTTTAGAACCCTAGTGTAGTCCGTAGGGGGGTTTTCCCACTATAGCAGAATTGGCGACCATACTGGGGAAGCCTCTAGGATTTCCAGAGGGATGGTTTTTGGGTGTGTTTAATTGGTTTGATTACCGTTTCTTGAGTTTTCTGTAAGTTTTTATGTCTTTAAGGGATTCTAGTTTTCCATACCAGTATTCCCTGCCTTGTCAACTTTGATTGTTGGTTTTATTTTTGAGAAGCTACAGAGGTGTACATGACCTACAGTGGGTCTGCATGCGTACATACAGGCCGTACCTTTGGACAACCCACGTACATACTATTGGGGCTCAGGAATGTCCTATTCTCATCCACCATTCCCTTCATCATTCTCCACATTTCATCGCCTCATTAACCTTTCATGATATCATTTCCATAAATATACTTGGGTTTCACCTTATTATTCTCCACTTTATTCATTTTAGTATTTAAAATGAATTTGCGATTAAATGTTAGAAAATCAACATGTTTTCATATATATCTCAAATATGTGTGAGCTTTGTAATGTGTAGGAATATGTGAAGGATTAATTCAAAAGGACTTCTCGAATACTTCCTCCACCATTTCAAGATTTGAGGAGATAATTCAAGCCCATTCCAAGGAGAAGATCATGGAGATTTGGTTGGAATATATTATCCAATATATATGAGAGATATGTGTGAGAATTTGAAGGGATTATATTTTGTAATAATGGGAAATAGGTTGAGAGAAAAGTGGATCTGTAATAATGAGATGGTTATATTATCTTCAAGGCTCTCATTTATAAAAGAGAGTGCTCTCTCTTCATGAGATTTCAAGTAGAATTAGGATTCAATTTAGAATATGTAATTAGAGTTATTTGGTAGTCCTTACGATTCGAAAGAGAAAGGGATTCTTAGCTTTGATTCATGGTTTTGGTTTCCATGCTTTCATTTTGTTATGAAGATTGATTTGATTATTGTAATGTAAGATTGCTTCATTTGCGTGAGCTCACATATGTTGT
>JZKD02S1972013.1:586555-612883 GCA_000966675.3 Picea glauca | reverse complement strand
ATTTACGCAATTTCCCATTCCTAGATTAATGATTCTATTTCAGACGTGTGTTAGATTAATGATTCTATTTCAGTCGTGTGTTAGATTAATGATTCAATTTCATTCATAGCTTAAACATTAGATTAGATTAGTCTCACTTCAATATTTCATATACTTTGTGTGTGCTTCGTTAGTTTACGACCCCCAGGTTGACAAATTAGATAGTTGGGCAAGTACTACAACTCAATTAACACAACATTAGTTCGGCCCAATATAACGACTGTCGTTCCCTTGTCACAATTGTTGTTCCTTTTGTTGTTCCTTTTGTTGTTCATTTGAATGGAACAATTTTCGTTCCTTTTGTTACGATTGTTGTCCCTTCGCAGGGCTTGCATCTCCGGAGGATGGGTATTGAAAACAGAAGGCAAGAACCTACGTAGGCAACAAGTAAAACGCTTGTGCCAGTGCCTACCTTTGGATGATGCATAGAGGTTATATTTTAGCGCATCTTTAGAGCCCAACACATATGCAGGTTGCTGAAGTGTCAGTAGCGTGCCTGTGTCAAGAAAGTCTTGTTTCAAGAAGAGGCAGTCAACCTCTTCCCTGATTGAAGTCATACTTCTCAGGGGTAGGGATGATTTTAAGGATGGAAATTTATTTTAAAATGTAGAAACCTTGGCAAATCTTACTAATGCTCCATATGCCAACTATAAATGATTGTTGATATTTTTGTAAAAATTTTCAAATTTCTAAGGATTTAATATAGTTTTTATAAAATTTTGGCGATTTTTAAGGTAAAATAATTTTATCCTCTAGAATTTGGGCGAATCGTTTTTAAAATAGCGAATCTCTTTTTTGTAAAAACCATGGAAAATTAGCCCATGAGAGAAATTTAGCCCCTAAAATCATCCCTGCTCAGGGGTTTTCTTGATCTAGTACTGGGCTTTGTTTTTACAGTCTTTAGCCTAGGTTTGATGTTAGTTAACTTTTTCTTTATCAAGATTTCTTGTGTTTTCTTGGTTAGGGTTTGAGATGAGTTTGTGAGTCTTTTCTGATTACCTTGTTTGGTATTGTCAGTGACTCTCTGCGAGCCATAGAATACCAAAAGTTAGTTTTTGGTCTCGTCTTGTCTTCACTTTTTCCCTTTTACTTGCTTTGGAAGAAAAGAAAAAAAAGTTATTTCTAGTTTCTTATTTTGAAGCATAAAATTAAAAATAAAGATTTCTTTTCTTTGTTTGGTTAAGTAGTTAGGTTGATTATATTACTTGTCAGGAAAAAAAGTTATTTCTTATGTTATTTATCTAAATACTTAGAACACTAAGTAGCTCATAGTTGAGAGAAATCTTGTTTTGGGTGTTTCTTTTAAAAAGATCTTAAAAAAAAAAAGTAGTTTGAAAAGTTGGTTAAAGAGTTTAAATTTGCAAATCTTTATTTGTCAAAAAGAAGTAGTTTTTGCTTTCAGTTTTGTATAATGCTCTTATCTTTTGTCTCTTAAAAACAAACCTCTAGTTTCACTACCACCTCCTTGACTTAAAACAACCACTTAAAATTAACGATAAATTAAACTCTATTAGACATTTTGTTTGTAGGGTCCATCAACTAGTCTAGGCTAGAGCCTTGATTTAGGTTGGAGAGGAACCTCTTAAAGGCTATAAAACAAACATAGGAGTATGTGCTAGGGAGTATCAAAAAGTCCAGTAAACGTGGAAGTTATATGAGACCCCTCTCTAACAAAAGGGCTAAACACGAGGTCGCGTGCAGAAAGGTAGTGGAGATAACCCCTCCAAAGTCGGACCAAGCGTAGTGGGGAACACATATAGAGGGCTTATCTTGGGATTTCGTTGATCGCATTTGACAAGGAGCTTCTTGGGTCTCAAATATATTTGAGGTCCTCAGTCGTATTTCGGAACACTTTCTTTCGATACCCTTGATAGGTTTCGAGCTTGATACCCTGCTCATTGCGGTCCGCCCAACTATTGACCGTACCTGCCTGGTGACTGTTCGTGCACTGGAAACCTAGTTGCCTATTTTCTAGTGACTTACATAGGTGATTGTGGGGGTATACTACGGTACCTAGGGCATACATTAGGCCACACTTTGTAGAGTATACCCAAAGGGTGCTTCCGTGTTCGAGTTGCACTTGCACCAATAAGTTTCTCTAGTGTTGGCTGGTGTAACTGTTCTTCCAACTAGTTAGTGGTTTGATTGCTTTATCTCATAGGAAATTTTATAGTGTGTGCTATGTGCTCCCATCGTTCATGAGGAATATTCGGTCTTCCTCTTAGAAACGTGGAGCTGCCTCTTTATAGGCATTGTTTTTATAACACTGGTTCACCAAATTCAGTGTGTGAGACGTTTATGGACTGGAACAATCCCACAAGGGGATAAATTAAGCATAAGTTCTTCATGGAAAAAGTTACCGAAGATACTAACCAAGGAACCCCTTCACAAGGGAATTCTTGTGATTTTCCTTTCTTTGAAAACGTTGGTGTCCCTCTGATGGCCACTTTGTACATTCTTGGGTTGAATGTGGGACTATCGGTTTGGTTGGGTACCATTCCAAATGTCCCGAATTCTCTTGATTCTTTTCAGTTAAGCACCTTATGTCATGGGCACCCTGTTGATGTTCCTTCATTAGAAAAATCTTCTCTTCATCCTTCTCCCACCTCTAGTGAAAGTATAATTACTAGTAACCAGAAGTCTAAACGAAGTAGAAAGAGGAAGAATAGGAAGAAAAAATCACCAACCTCTATGAGTCATGTTGGAGATAGGTACAAAGACCAACACCCAGCCTCTGCAAGTCATTCTGGGGGCAAGCACTCACCCTTTGCAAGTCATGTTTGGGGAAAATGTCCAATCAATACTAGTCATACTGGTAATAGGTTTGTAGCCTCTGCCAGTCATGTTATCAACCCATCACCAACCTTTGCAAGTCATGTTCGAGATGTACAATCAACTGTTGCTAGTCATGATGGGGGCATTGATTCTATTGAGAAACCTAGACGGATAGGACATAAGCCTAAGTTCACTTGTAATATTTGAAAAGGAAATCACCTTACTCATTTGTGCCCTGTCATTTTAGAGGTACAAAGATTGTGGTCCCTGTCTGCAAGATATTATGATTCTGAGTCTTCTGAGGTTTCCTCACAGTGTATTCAACCATTGGTTGAGAAAGTGGTCATACCGATGCAGTCATCGGTTGATCCCACTCCTCTTTTGGGGGGTGAGGTGCCTTTAGACCATGTAATCTCGCAGCCTATTCAACCATTGGTTGAGAAAGTGGTCACACCGATGCAGTCTTTGGTTGATCCCACTCTTCTCTTAGAGAGTGTCGAGTCTACCAAAGTGGTCATGCCATTGCAATCTTTTGCTGATCCCACTCTTCTCTTGGGGAGTGACATGTCTATCGACTATGTTTTTAGCATTTTCAGTTCAGTACTTTCAGAACAAGGGGGCATTCTTCTCACTTCGAGCACACCCCCTCCAAGCCCTAGGATGGTTTCCTTTGATTGGAATGATCTTGTTGAGCCTCGTCTTCCTTCTTCTGCACCTTTTCAAATAAGGGTTGAAGTTAATAAAACAAAAATTTATCGATATATTGTGGATAAAGGAGCATCTGCAAGTATTTTATCCTCCTTGGTTTGGAAAGTCTTGGGATCTCCCGAGCTTGTGTCTTCTTCACATGAGTTGTTGTCTTTTGATAGACATCCTAGTGAATATTTGGGGGTTCTTCCTCAGTTACCTGTCTCATTAGGTGGGAAGATTGTCCTTGTTGATGTTATAGTGGTGTAAGGCCCGTTAGATTTTAATATGATTATCGGGCGTGATTATGTATATGCTATGAATGTTGTGGTGTCTACGCTCTTCCGAGTGATGCATTTCCCTCACAATGGAAGCATTGTCACTATAGACCAGCTAGCATCTGATAATCACCATCCTAATTTGGCATTAGTTCAGGCTGCCCCTTTATATGTTCCTAGTGTTCATGTAGAATCTACCCCACCACGGGTTAATTATGTGGTGTCTTATCGTCGGTGTTCAATTGCTTCTGAGCAGGAACCTGTGCAATCATGTTTTCCTTCTCGAGACTCAGTCTCAAAAATTGACCCATTGGTTTATCCAATGGGGGCATGGGAGCCCTTTTTTCCCCCTCTTGGTTCAAGTGATCTTGAGTCTCCTTCTGAGTCTGATCTCATTGTTTGTAGATCCTCAAGCCCTCATGCTTGTGATTCTTCACTGATAGACTCGGCCAGTCCTAACCAGAGCCTCCATTGTCATATGGAATCTAGTTAGTTTACTTCACCCTTTGGGACTATCAACCCTTGTTTGCGTGATTTCTCGAATTTTGAATTTCCTTCAGATGAAGCTATCCTTGAATCCATGACTACGGTTTCTATACCACGAGAGGACTTACACCATGGTTTGTGTTTTCTTCCCTTTTGGGAGACTTTCCAAGTTGACTATCGAAGAGACTCTTGGTCTGAGCCTAGCAGTAGGCTCTACCTAAACCATTTTCATACATGAGATGTAGCACCCAAGGGTCTTCTTTAAGCCCTTTTCAGACTCTCTAAACATGAAAATATTGTTGAACAATATTTTTGTCCTTCATGCTTGCCAAAATAAAACTTGAAGGCACATTTGTCCGATGATAGTTTACCCCTTTTTCGGTCTGGATGGTCATTTGTATGAACGAAGGTATACTCTAGGAACCCTGCTTCGCTAGAAGAGTATTCTCAGGTATAAGTTTAACCCTTTTTCAGGCCTGAGGGACTAAATTTACAAAAAAGGAACCCCCACGGAGTCCATAGTTAAGCTCTTTTTAGACTCCTTAAAATTGAAAACAATGTCGAGTGACCTTGTTTATTCACATTCATTAAACTGGTCCAGAAGAATATCCCCTACAGAGTCCATAGTTAATCTCTTTTCAGACTCCTTAAAATTGAAAAGATCGTCGAGTGACCATGTTCTTTCACACTCATTAATTGGTTCAGAAAAACATCTACTGGCATGCATTTACCCCTTTTTTCGGCCTGTAGATTAAGGAGGAAAAAGGTACACCTTGAGAGATTCATCTCGCCGGGAGAGTTCTCCGAAGTAAATTTTACTTTTTCGGGCTAAGGAGACTAAATCTAGAAAAATATAGCGAGTCCATAGTTAATCTCTTTTTAGACTCCTTAAAATTGAAAAGATTTCTGAGTGATCTTTTCTTTGTCACACTTGTTAAAATGTTTTTGAATAGACGTATTTTTGGTGCTAGTTTACCCCTTTTTCGAACCGACTAGACTACCTTCGAAAAAGGTACCCCAGTGGAGTCTTCTTTTGTGATTTTTCAGACTCTCTAAAAATGAAAAATCACCGAGCTTACCTTCTCTGGGCTCATTAAAATTACATTGAAGGGTGTTATCATTGTGTCCTATTAATCGCATTTGCATTCCTGCGTTTTGTCCTAATGTCGGCTCCATGTTTCTCTCAACTGAACCTTTGAAGCATGCCTTATACACAAGCCTTGTATCACTTTTCCTCTGTGTCTTGACACCTTGACCCATGGAGGAATTTTCTCGAGTGTCGGTTTCCTTCACATGTCTCCTTTCTATGAGCATCAGTGTGTTCCTTGCAGTTGGAACTAGTATTTTTGCGACACTCGTTCCTCCTTTGTAACGTAGCATTCTTTTATTCTTTTTCAAGCTTTCCAAAATTATTGAAAAAGATAAAAAAATCAAATATACCCCAAAAAGAGGATGGGAAAATTATTTTCTTATTATGGCAGCACAATGAGTCGCCCTTGGACAAAGTACATCCTTTTGTTTGTTCGTCAAGCTCTAGGATTTAATATGACCTCAGGAAGCTGTTCTCATTACATAGAGCTGTGTCCTCTTCATGTCAATGTCATGCTGCATGAGTCTGATCATCTGTAGTGCTATTATCCAAGCGAAGTTTTTACTAAGCCCGAGTCGGCCCTTCTGCAGTTTGTTTCTTTCCCTCATGCCCGACCATCCTAAAAGTCCAATCAAGTCTTTGTTCAAAATCACTGAAGTTCTCTGCCTGATCTCCGAGATCCTCTTATCTGTTCCCTGACGAGTCATCAAAGACCTCTCGGTAGTGAATTCGTACACTCACATTACACTCCTACCCAAGTTTTGAAGATCTTGAAGTTGTTTCTCAAGCTCTGAAGGCCTCATCTCCAGTCATCAGGTGTCATTGGCTTCTTGAATATGGATACTATACATGTATATATTTTGATTTTGAGATGTAGATCCGTTGTGTATTGCTCGCGGACACACTTAATATAGTTATATGACATGGATATGCAGTGTATTTGATTGGCAGCCATGATTTATTTTATCTCGAGAATGGGTATGCCTGCCTTGGTGAGACAATTGTTATTTTGCAGATGGAACCTCCCGAACTCCATTCCTGGGCTCACTCGCTTTGTACGTTGGTAAATATTTGTAATGTATTTTGGTCATCAGATTCTCTTATGACCTCACACATTAGGGGGAATCTGTTATAACCCTAAGGGCATCTGTTATAACCCTAAATTTCACCTTACATGCTTACCTGACATCAAGCCATCTTACTTTCTATTTTTTCCAAGCCATTACTGAAAGCTCTTCTTAAAAAACACAATTTTTTAAGATGAATGTTCCCTGAACCAATACTTCCCATGTACACATGCTTGTTGCACCACTATATCTCACATATGAATGCTAGTTGTATCATTACAACCCATGTATACCCACAAAAGTTGCAAAAAATAAAAAGTTTCAAGGGGATATAGGCTTTTGGGTAATTTCCTAACCAATTGACTGCCCATAGCCCGTCACCCAACCGAATAACTATCTTTTTGGAATATAAAAGAAGGTGTTTGGTTCCCATTTCCTGAAGAAGCATAAGAACAGTGAAACTATGCCCATTTCACTTTCCCCCCTTGTCCCAAGAATTTGCAGCCACATTATGAGTTTTGAGCCAGAATTCCCTATTCTATCCTTTTTCCTCCATTGCATGCCTATACCATTTCCTAGAGAAAGGTGAAGAGGAGAAAGATACATGGAAGCAGTTGGAGCTTGGTAAAGAGGAGCCCAGGACCAGGTTCGAGGAGCATTCGCTAATCTCATTTTTGTAAGTGACTTTGTGAGATTGATATAAAGAAGTACTTTTTCCGTCCCGTCATATGACGTGTTCAATATTTATGTTTGATTTACATTTTGTTATGATGTCTAAACCACTAATTCATATACATAATGCATCTTCATAGTTTCTTGTTTGTCTTTTGGCGAATGCAGGTCAGCCTTGGGAGGATATTTGCAGTCGAGCAACAATTGAACGCAAAGGGATCGACACCAAACGCGAAGTTTAAGGTAAGACTACCAGATTTCTATACTTTGTACTTTATGCATGAATGTGGGGTACTGTCAGGATAGTTGTTAAAAGTAGGAGACATTATATGGTTAGCTCCTTGTGCACTTTAGAACCCTAATTTAGTCCGTAGGGGGGTTTTCCCACTATAGCACACGTCCATGCCGAAGGAGCATTTTTCTAAGTTTGTATATAGCTTGTGTTGTTGTAGGGTGTGCAAAACCTGTTGAATATGCTGCAAGTGTTCCACCCAAGTCTTGTTGTATATGAGGATGTCATCCACATAAACCACTACAAAAGTATTGTTGAAAGGTCATAGGATATCGTCCATTATCCTCATGAAAGTTGTTGGAGAATTTGTCAAACCAAAGGGCATGACCAACCATTCGAAAAGACCTTCTTTTGACTTGAAGGAAGTCTTCCATACATTTGTATTTTCTATTGGGACATAGTGGTAGCCAAACTTCAAATAAATCTTACTAAAGTATTTGGACACCGTGAGCTTATCAAGGAGGTTGTCAATTCGGGGAATCAGGTACCAGTTCCAGAATTTTATTTTATTCAGGGCCCAGAGTCACCATGTCCCATCTTTCTTCTGCACCAACAAGATTGAGATCCCACAAGGTGATGCACTGGAATAGATGTTATTGGCATGTTTTACAGGAAGAGTGTGCTTGTCATTGATGGAAAGAATAACAACGGTGATGGAAAATAGGAAAAGAATAAGCTCAGGAGGAGAAGCACACAGTATGAAGATCAAAGCTCAAAAGGTATGGTGTGATAAAACTCATATCAAATCAAGATTGTTGATGTGCAATCGCCAGATCACCGATAGGGATGAATTGCGGAGAGCGAAAGAAGAATTAAACTGCTCGCTATTTACAATACCGCAATCAATCTAGATCATCAAATCTCATAAACTCAAAAATCTAAGACTGTGGTTGATCCAACAAACAATCCGATTAAGTCAAATTAAGTTGTGACCATCGGATGCAAAATCGCCAAATCTACGACAAGGCTAGATTGCGGAGATTGAAACGAGAATTAAACATCGTGCTATTTCCAATCCCTCAATTAGTCAGGACAATTAGATCTTATAGATTCAAAGATTGACGACTGTGGTTGACTCACCAACAAAACACAACTTAAAATTGTGGAGTTTGGGTGTCGAGTTAAATCACTCGCAAGTTGTGATTTCGCAATCATCATCGACCATTGATCTTCTTCAAGTGTTTTCATAACCATTGGATCAATTTAAAGTGGAAGGATAGGATAAGCGGGGATAAAGGGTTGAGAATTTGATTATCCGAATACCCATTGGCCATCGGATCAAACCTGAATTCTCGTCAGTTGTCAGATAATTTTTGAACTGGAAGGATAGGATAAGCGAGGTAAGATATGAGATATCATTTATGCAAATTTTTGTCAGCTGTTGGATCATTCTAAGTGGAAGGACAAGATAAGATAGAAGAGTTGCATCGTAGACAAATCGATCTGTTAATCTAAAATACCGATCAAATGAACATCATTCACTTCGGGTATAAATATGTGAGGAGGTTTGATGCAGGAGCATCACAGATATCAAGCAAGTGTGGAGCAAGCGTAACATTTTTTTTTTTTGAATCACATGATAAATTGCTTGAAAACTTTTTGAAGCTGATGCGCCAAACCTTTAATGAAGACATTATGAAGGAGCGCCTTTGTATAATGTATTGGACCTTGAGAGATTTTCTCTCGTCCTTAGTAGATAAGAGGCATTTAAAGTAGTTAATGCAGGTAGATAGAATTTAATTCTTAGATTAGACAGTTTTAGAGTGCAAGAGGGAAAACGGATATAGACACCCTCATTGTGTATTGTAACATAGTTGAATCAGGAAGAGAATAGAAGAGAAGTAGAGAGAGCTGTAGAAGAACACCCATGTACAGATCTTGAATTAATAGAAGGAAATTGATTTAGACTCATGGTTTTTTGTTACTCTGTGTGTGTGTTTGTTATTTGATATGCTCATGAATGTTTTCTTCCTGTTATACATTTTCTTTGATATGCTGTGTATGTGATTTCATGTTTTAAACAGAAGTATGAAAGGGATAAGGAATGAGTTTCAATTGTTTCTCTATCTGAGTAAGAATTCCTGCAAGGAGTGTAGTTGAAGTGTCCGCAAGGAGTACGTTGACAGAGGTTCAGATAGGTTTACTTTTGTTCTCATTTTCCTCAAAGGTGCAGTTAGGCACAGGAGTCATGCAAGGAGTGTGCAGGCTAGTGAAAGTCTCAGGGTTGTGAACTTCAGTGAGAGGTGAAGGACTGTTGTTGTAGGTGTGCACAGAGTCAGAGGAAGTTTGAACACTTAGAGTGTTTGAAGGCTACCGCAAGGAGTGCGTGCAAGAGTTATTTGAAATCTTAAGTTGGAGGAATTAAAAGTCTTCAAAGGGCACAGAGTTGTGGTGAAGCAAAAGAAGGATAAGACCTTCAAATCTATTGAAGGGTTGCATAGGAAATTCGTACCGAGAAGTGTTGAAAGTTGCATGCAAGAGGAACACTTGGTCATTTCTTAGACTTCATCAGGAGGAATGGACGGTCGGAATTCTCTGAGGAGGATTCGTGACATCCCGTGAGCCGTTATATCTCACAGAGGTGCAAGGGAGATACGACAAAGTATTTCTAGGGTTCAAAGCCCAGGAGGGGTAAAACCGTCGATCCGAGCCATGAGGGTTGTCGGATTCACACGTAGAATTGTGGATCGGGGTTTCGTGAGTTAAAATCCCATAACCAAAGCAACAAGAACCACAAAATCATGAAGTCCGATAGCCAAGGAATAGTGGGGGCAACCAGAGTTGGTGAGGTGGAAAGGTGGCATACCATATCGGAGTTCAAGAAATAGAAAATCCTGAAACACTTGTCAATTGGAATCGCGATACTGCGATAAGCGATATCCCGACAACTAAAAGGAATAGTGCGGGCCACAGTGGAACAGGTGAGTAGACAGGTGGCACACCTTATTGGGTTTTTTCAGTGCAAAATCCCAAAATGATTGCATCAGGATTCGTGATACCACGAAATCCAAAATCCCGATAGGGATAACGAAGTGTTGAAAAGTCAACCCGCGAGCACATTGGAGTTTCGATGTATCAGGGTTCGGGAGTTGGAGAAACAAGTTGTTAGACATCGCGAATGCTGAAATCATGATAGGGAAAGTCTCTATAAGAGGGGAGAAGGGTCAGTGTTGACTATTGTCGGGGTTCAGGATTTTGAAAATCTAGCGCTCGATCACTGACCTCGCGATACCGCGAAGTCTGATCTCCCGATTGAAAACAAAGGGAGATCAACTGAGAAAGTTACTGTGGGTGCGGATAATTCCCAATAGGGAATTAGAAGAACATTTGAGTTCTTCATTCCGTGAGAAAGAGAAGATCCTGTGAGCGGACGTGCCTAGAGAGCGCGCCTACGTCAGAGTGGTATCAGAGTCGAATTTATGTTTGTATATTTCAAGCAGAAGGAGTTGGCAAGGGAAGCCAGAGAGGGAAAGAGTCTTTTCTTTCTGTAGCAGAGAAGAAGAAAATTCACCATGCCGCCAAGGAGAGATAGACAATCACCCGATCCAGAGGATAGGGAAAACCCGAGAAGAAGGGGTAGACAAGCGTAGAATCTAGAAATGGAAAGACAGATACATGATCTACGAGCTAGAATCAAAGATATGGAGACAGTGCAAAGACGCAGAGTCAGTTCTGGGGATCTAAGCGATTCCGAAGACGAATTCGAAGCTAAACATGAAGAAGAAGTTGCAGCCGAGGATGCAACAAATGAGCATTTAATCAAAGCTATTGCACGGATGGGTGCAAAAAAAAAAATGGACATTCCAATTTATGAGGGAAACTTGGATGCAGAAGAGCTTCTAGATTGGATTAGAGCTCTGGATACTTATTTCGACTATGAAAATGTCGAAGAGGATAAGAAAGTCAGGCATGATTTCACAAGATTAAAGGGACACGTAGCATTGTGGTGGGACGAGCTACAAGATGACAAACGCTGCAAGGGCAAGTAGAATATCAAGAGCTGGGACAGAATGATCACGAAGATGAAGGCAAAATTCATCCCGAGAGATTATCAAATTACATTGTTCAGAAGGATGCGGAACCTGAGACAGAAGTTGATGACAGTGAAATAATACACTGAGGAATTATACAGGCTGAACATCAGAGCAGGTCATCAGGAGAGTGATGATGAAAATGCCGCCCGATATATGAATGGTCTGAGATACGACATTCAGGATGAGCTGAGCATGGTAACCATCCAAACAGTGGAGGATGCTTATCAAATGGCTCTGAAGGCAGAAGAGAAGCTGAGCCATAAGCAAGGTCAGAAAGGCCGAGGCAGAATCCAGCCCAAAGGCAAATTGGTTGCCCAAGATAAATACCATAAGCCCAAGGATGACTGGAAAAATCCTCAGACTAGAACTGAGAGAGGTGGAAGTTCACAGCGAGGCCAACATGCTGAGCAGAGAGGACAACATACTGAGCAGAGAGGAGGGTATGCCATACTGATATGTTTCCTCGTACCATAGGTAGAAGAAGAGGAAGAGGTGGAGTAATTACATGCTTCATGTGTGGAAAGAACAGGCACAAGTCTTACGAGTGTCCAGATAAAAAGAAGGATGGAGGAGAAGCTCACATCGCCGAGGCACAGAGGCGAGATGTTGAAGTAGAAGATGCTGAAGGTGGAAGGTCGCTGATGATGCGTAAAGTTATTTTGACACCTGAGAAGGAGGTGGAGAGCTCAGTCCAAAGAACCAGACTTTTTAGGACTACTTGCAAGACCAAGGACAGGGTGTGCAAGGTCATTGTAGACAGTGGAAGCACAGATAATCTCGTTTCAACCAAGATGGTAGAGAAGCTAGAGCTGGAGATGACTGATCATCCAAGCCCGTACAGAGTCTTGTGGTTGCAAAAGGGACATCAGGTAAATGTCACTAAATAGTGTTTAGTTGAATTCAAGATAAGTGGATATAACGATAAAATCTGGTGTGATGTTATTCCTATGGATGTTTGACATTTATTGCTGGGCAGACCATGGCAATATGACAGGAATGTAATTCATGATGGGAGAATGAATACATATAATTTAGAGAAGAATGGGAGGACGCATATGTTTCTTCCGATCAAAGATAAAGAAGTGAAACCAGAAGTAACCAATACTGTACTTCTCATGAGTGGGAAGGATCTTCTTACAGAGGTGAAGAAGAAAGAAGATCCA
Organism: Picea glauca; assembly: GCA_000966675.3. NCBI lineage: Eukaryota > Viridiplantae > Streptophyta > Pinopsida > Pinales > Pinaceae > Picea > Picea glauca. The sequence goes on along the minus strand of JZKD02S1972013.1, from coordinate 600,300 downwards.
CAATTCTTTGTGGTCAGAAAACCAAGAATTGTTTTGACTAGCACAAGAGTGGATGATTTGCCAGGAGAAATTCAGGAACTACTAGAAGAGTTCGCTGACATCGTGGTGGACGAATTAACTCATTCATTTCCACCAATGAGGAGTGTGAGTCATCATATAGACCTCATACCAGGAGCTATTTTCCGAATAAATCCGCGTACAGGTTGACGTCGCAGAAGAATGAAGAAGTTAAAAGGCAGGTCTAGGAGCTGCTAGACAAAGGATTGGTTAGGGAAAGTTTAAGCCTGTGTGCCATTCCAATGGTACTCAGTCCGAAGAAAGATGGAGGTTGGAGAATGTGTACCAACTCAAGAGCCATCAACAAGATAACCATTAGGTACAGATTTCCATTGCCGCAGATGGACGATTTAATGGATTGCCTGAGTGGAGCCAAATTTTTTTCAAAGATTGATCTGAAGAGCGGATATCATCAGATTCGCATGAGGGAAGGCGATGAGTGGAAGACAACCTTCAAAACCAACGAAGGGATGTATGAATGGCTTGTCATGTCATTTGGTTTGAAAAATGCACCAAGTACCTTTATGAGGTTGATGAATGAAGTCCTAAGGGAATTCATCGAAAAGTTTGTCATTGTATATCTAGATGACATATTGATTTTCAGCAAAATAGAGGCAGAACATTTGAAGAACTTAGCTACAGTAATGAAGAAGATACAACAGGAGAAGTTGTTGATAAACATGAGGAAATCTTCATTCATGAAAAAATAACTCATTTACTTGGGATTTTTTATATCTGCAAATGAGTTGAAGATGGATCTAGATAAGGTGGAGGTAATTAAAAATTGGCCATCATCGAGAAATATTTTCGAGGTGAGAAGTTTTCATGGACTAGCTAGTTTCTACCGGAAGTTCATCAGGAATTTCAGTGGGATTAGCGCAACGATGATGGATACAGTCAAGAAAAGACATAAATATTTTCTCTAGACTAAAGAGGATGAGAAGAGTTTCAAATTGTTGAAACAGAAGATCACAGAACAACCGGTTATGGTGTTGCCGGATTTCCAAAAGGCGTTTCAGGTGAAATGTGACACAAGTGGGTTTTCCATAGGAGTGGTATTGAGCCAGGAGGATAGACTAATTGCATATTTCAGAGAAAATATGAATGAGGCAAAAGAGAAATACTCCACGTATGATAAGGAATTCTATGCCATCATATAGGCATTGAAAAAGTGGAGGCACTATTTGATTCCAAAAGAATTTGTTCTGTATAGTGATAACCATGCATTGCAATTTGTGACTCAACAGGAGAAGATGAATCAGATACATGTTAAGTGGGTCGATTACATGAAGAATTTCACTTTTATAATTAAGCATATTTCAGGTAATGCTAACAAAGTGGCTGATTCTTTGAGCAGGAAATGTTTACTGTTGCAGGAATTCAAGGTCAAGACGTTAGGCTTTGATGATCTCAAGGACATGTACGCAGGTGATCAAGATTTTAGAGAATCATATGGAGCAGCTGAGAATCTAGTTCTCAGAGACAGAAGCCAGTGGATAGAATACATCATCTAGGAAGGATTGTTGTTCAAGGGCAATCAACTGTGTATTCCGAAATTCTCCATGAGGGAGAATCTACTGAAGGAAAAACACAATGGAGGCTTGGTAGGAAATTTTGGTCATGACAAGACTTTTTTGAAGCTGAGCGAATCATACTTTTGGCCAGGGATGCGGTCAGAGGTCAAGAAGTTTGTGGACAGATGCAAAATTTGCCAGCATTCGAAGGGAAGGAAGCAAAATCCAGGATTCTATCAACCATTACCCATATCCGAGAGGCCGTGGGATGAAATTAGCATGGATTTCATATTGGGATTTCCAAGGACACAAAGAATATTTGATTCGATCTTTGTGGTAGTCGACAAGTTTTCCAGGATGGCTCATTTTATCCCGTGTCAGAAAACTAGTGACACAACTCACATCGCAAATCTATTTTTCAAAGAAGTCATTCGACTTCATGACTTACCCAGAAGTATAGTTTCAGACAGAGATACAAAGTTCGTGGGACATTTCTGGAGGACACTGTGGAAGAAGCTGGGGACTAACTTGATGTTTAGTTCTTCTTATCATCCTCATACGGATAGGCAAAAAGAAGTGGTGAACAGAAGTCTGGGAGACTTGCTGAGAATCTTGGTGACAGAACACCACAGTCAGTGGGATAGCATATTGCCACAGGCAGAGTTTGCATACAATGATTCAGTGAATAGAAGCATAGGCCAGAGTCCTTTTCAGATTGTATATGGCATGCAACCAAGAGGAGTTTATGAATTGAGAGATTCGAAACAGACTGCGACTAGGAGCACTAGTGCAGAAGAGTTCGCAGAGGCGATTTATGAACTTCACAGCCAAGTGAGGGAGCGACTGCAGAATTCAAGTCAGGAGTATAAGCGCAGAGCAGATCAACATAGAAGAAAACTTCAATTTGAGGTTGGTGACTTGGTTCTGGCAAATTTTAGGAAAGAAAGGTTCCCGAGAGGAACATACAATAAATTGAAAATGAAGAAAATTGGGCCATGTAAGGTCTTGAAGAAATTGGGAACAAATGCTTATGAGATTGAATTACCCGATGGGGTCGGAATATCTCCAATATTCAATTTCTCGGATTTATACCCATACAAGGCTGAGGAAGAAGGAGTGGAAGGTGAACAGCCAGAGGTGCAGTGGCGAAAGAAGATGCCAGTTGCAGAGATGCCGCAGATGGAGAGCATACTGGACAAGAGAGTAGGCAGGAAGACCAGGAGGAAAGAATACTATGAATATCTGATCAAGTGGAAGAACCATCTAGTGGAATATGCCAGCTGGGAAAATGAAGCACAGATACAGAAGCATGGACAGACCGTGTAGGAGCTCATGGACAGGATCGCATGAAAATTTTCAAGCGAGGGAGTATGATGTAGGAGCATCGCAGATATCAAGCGAGCATGGAGCAAGCGCAACATTTTTTTTTTTTTTGGAATCACATGATAAATTGCTTGAAAACTTTTTGAAGCTGATGCGCCAAACCTTTAATGAAGACATTATGAAGGAGCACCTTTGTATAATGTATTGGACCTTGAGCGATTTTCTCTCGTCCTTAGTAGATAAGAGGCATTTAAAGTAGTTAATGCAGGTATATAGACTTTAATTCTTAGATTAGATAGTTTTAGAGCGCAAGAGGGAAAACGGATATAGACACCCTCATTGTGTATTGTAACATAGTTGAAGCAGGAAGATCATAGAAGAGAAGCAGAGAGAGCTGTAGAAGAACACCAATGTACATATCTTAAATTAATAGAAGGAAATTGATTCAGACTAATGGTTTTTTGTTACTCTGTGTGTGTGTGTGTGTTATTTGATATGATCATGAATGTTTGATTCCTGTTATACATTTGCTTTGATATGTTGTGTATGTGATTTCATGTTTTAAATAGAAGTCTGAAAGGGAGAAGGAATGAGTTTCAATTCTTGCAAGGAGTGCAGTTGAAGTGTTCGCAAGGAGTGCATTGACAGAGGCTCAGATAGGTTTACTTTTGTTCTCATTTTCCTCAAAGGTGCAGTTAGGCACAGGAGCCATGCAAGGAGTTTGCAGGCTAGTGAAAGTCTCAGGGTTGTGAACCTGAGTGAGAGGTGAAGGACTGCTATTGTACATGTGCACAGAGTCAGAGGAAGTTCGAACACTTAGAGTGTTTGAAGGCTGCCACAAGGAGTGCGTGCAAGATTTCTTTGAAATATTAAGTTGGAGGAATTAGAAGTCTTCAAAGGGTGCACAGTTGTGGTGAAGCATAGGAAGGATAAGACCTTCAAATCTGTTGAAGGGTTGCATAGGAAATTCGTACCGAGAAGCATTGAAAGTTGCGTGCAGGAGGAACACTTGGTCATTTCTTAGACTTCGTCAGGAGGAATGGACAGTTAGAATTCTCTGAGGAGGATTCATGACATCCCGTGAGCCATTAGATCTCACAGAGGTGCAGGGGAGATACGATAAAGTATTTCCAGGGTTCAAAGTCCAGGAGGGGTAGAGTCGTCGATCCCAGCCACGAGGGCCGTCGGATTCAGACGTAGAATCGTGCATCGGAGTTTCGTGAGTTAAAATCCCGTAACCAAAGGAAAAAGAACCACGAAATCGTGAAGTTCGATAGCCAAGGAATAGTGGGGGCCACCAGAGTTGGTGAGGTGGATAGGTGGCATACCATATCGGAGTTCAGGAAATAGAAAATCCTAAAATACTTGTCAATTGGAATCACGATACTGCGATAAGCGATATCACGACAACTAAAAGGAATAGTGTGGGCCACAGTGGAACAGGTGAGTAGACAGGTGGCACGACTTATCGAGTTTTCGCAGTGCAAAATCATGAAATGATTGCATCAGGATTCGTGATACCGCGAAATCCGAAATCCCGATAGGGATAACGAAGCGTTGAAAAGTCAACCCGCAAATGCATCGGAGTTTCGATGTATCGGGGTTTAGGAGTTGGAGAAACAAGTTGTTAGACATCGCGAATGTCGAAATCACGATAGGGAAAGTCCTGATAAGAGGGGAGAAGGGTCAACATTGACTATTGTCAGGGTTCAGGGTTTTGAAAATATAGCGCTCGATCACTATCCTCGCGATACCGCGAAGTCCAATCTCTCGATTGAAAACAAAGGGAGATCAACTGAGAAAGTTATTGTGGGTGCAGATAATTCTCGATAGGGAATTAGAAGAACATTTGAGTTCTTCAGGCAATGAGAAAGAGAATATCCTGTGAGCGGACGTGCCTGGAGAGCGCGCCTGCGTCAAGGTTACTCTCCAAAAAAATATCACTTCAAAATTTTATGTTTGAGATTTGAAATTCACGAAGCTCAGAGACCTGGATAGCTGAAATAAATTCTCGACCGTCAGATCATCAGAAGTAAGCCTCAGCCGTCTGATTCAAAAGGACATGTGATAGAACATGATGGAATACCACGTCATCAAATACATATGGAAGATCATGACAGCAGACCTCATCAGCAAGGACATGTGGTAGACCACGTCGGCAAGAACATGTGGCAGACCATGTCAACAAAGGGCATATGGGATACCACGTCAACAACGATATGAGTCCTCTGATCTAAAATATCACTTCGGGTGTATTCTCAACCGTTCATTTGGTTGAAAGGTCAAATTCCTGAAGTGAAAGCAGAGCCGTCTATTGAGAAGGATAGGTTTTCATAGATCATTGACTCTGGAAGATTGGCGTATGAAAGAAAGAAGGGTTTGAGATTTGAAACTCTCGGAGCCCGGATCACGAAGTAAATCTCAATCATTTATTTAAGAATATTAGATCTGATCCATAGATCGTGAAAGGAAAGATCTGAACTGTCCATTCAGGAGCACTATCAAGATCATGAGATCGATGGTCTTGTCGCATAGCAGGGTCATAACATGATCAGGTCTTAATTTTTCGTGATCAGGCTGCACTCGAAACCACGGTTTTGGAGAAAGGACACGTGGAGGCTCAAGGTAAATTGTCGGGCAAAAGGGGGTTTGATTCAAACCACCTTTGGATGCACCCGCAATCACATGGTCACATGAGTTCATTGCCCAAGGTCATATCGAGAAACAGAGCTGGCGCTCGCTAGACCGAGATCGGGAAGCTCCTTTTGAATAGGCGTTTGGTCACTTCTGGTGGTCAGGTGAAGAAAGGGTCTTAGAAGCCAAAAATGACTAACTGTAACTACCAGAGATGACAAATAATTGTGAATTCTAGAGAATCCAAAAGAATCTCAGGATAACGCCTGCTAGTGATGAACAGATTCAAGATAATTGCCAGAGAAGCCAAAGAATCTTTGGATAACGACCACTAATGATGAATGAACTCGGAATAATCACCAGAGAATATGAAGAGTTCGAATAATGATCAGGCAGAGGAACGAGCATTGGATATTGGGAGTGTAATAGATGATGAGAGAAGGTATAAAGGAAAAATGTTGTGACTGAGGCAGGTTGTTGTTTCTCTATAAAAGTAGTCGAACTACAACCCAAGAAAATATAAACCCACCTCTAGAGAAGCATCATTTAAACTAGATAAAAATGAGGATTTTGAGCCTGATGAAATTGAAGAAAAAATTGTGAGAAGACTAAAGAAAGGATCAAGCAAGTACCAAGGAAAGTTTCCCTTCAAATGTTTTAACTGTGGAAAGATAGGTCACTTTGCATCTAAGTGTCCACACAATAAGAAGGACCAGAACACTGAAGGTGAAGAGAAGTACAAATCCAAGAGGTTTGGTAAAAAGAAAAGTTTATGTGTAAACAATGATGACTCTTCAGGAGATACAGATAGAGATTCTGCTTGTGAAGATAAGGTTAATGAATTTATGTTTATTGCTAGAAATGATTGTGATAATAAAATCACATGAAGTGATGTTGATGATGAAGAATTTGTGGTTGAATTGGAAGGAGAACTGATCAGTGCTCTAGAAGAAATTTCTAGACTCATATTTAAGAAGAATAAGCAAAAACAATTGTTGATACAGTTTGAGAAAGACAATAAAAAACCTAATGAAGACGTTGCCCTGCTAAAAGTGGAATTAGAAGAGGTAAATAAAATAGAGGACATTCTAAAACATCAGTTATTAGAAAAGAAGGCAATATGTGAAGCCTTGGAAGAATAGGTAGTAAAAACTAGAAAAGAGATGGAGAAGTTTAAAGCATTGTATCTCCAAAATCTTCCAAGCATTAAAGCCTCAGTAGAACTAAATGAAATTCTGAGCAAACAAAGATCTCCCTTGTTGAAGACTGTTTTAGGTTACGTAAGTGGTTCAAGCAAAAAACAGACAGAAAGAAAAGAGCCAGTAAAGATGATCAAGTTCCAAGTCAACAGACAATCATACCATGTGAGTACTTCACCAAAAGATAATAAAGACAAGGTGATCCCTGATAAAAAAAAAAGATATCAGAATATGGAGCAACAAATGCCAAGAAGAGGGCGATCCTTTAGGTACCAAAATTTCTTCCATGGTTACTGTTTTTACTGCTCTAATTTTGGTCATAAAATTGCAAATTGTCAAATTAAGTTTAGAGAGATGCAATTGAGGAGATCAAGAAATAAAAAATCTTTGCAACATAGAACTAAACATGCAATGAGTAGACAAATTTTCACCAATCACTTTTACCTATTGAATAATGAGCTTGAATGTTATAACTTTCATAACTTCAGCCACAAAGCTGCAAACTGCCATCTGAAGAATTGCAAAGTAGATACAAAGATAAAACGCTTAGCTAGAAATGCCAACACATGGAAAAAGAAAGATAGTGAAAAATGTGGTCTAGTACTTTCAGCTCAAAAACAAAAAGACCCCTAGTATATAGACAATGGATGTTCCAAGAACATGACTGGAGACAAGGATAAGTTTATGTCTATAAGTAAAATAAAAACAGGAAATGTGACCTTTTGTTAGAACAAGATTTGCCTCACCCTATGCAATCTTGAAGAGAGGGTCTTACTCCATTTCCCTATGCAGACTTACTTTCCCTGATTAATGAATCCAGAGACAAAAATAAATATATTTCCACTTGTTCTCACCTTGCAAGTTATACAACATGCATATACGTTGGTTGCTCCACTACAACCCGCATACATCGGGATTTGTGCCATAAAATAAAAAATAAATGTCGGGTTTCCATGTCACAATAGAAGATCTCTGATGCTTGGTCTTCCATATAATGGAAACGCTTTGACTCAGCACTTCAGTTTCATTTTTAAGGATATAAAGAACCCAATTCCGAGCTATGGAAAAGGAGAGAGAATTCAACTTTGAGAGCAAAGTTACTCTGGAGAAATTATTACTTCATTATTGAGTCTGCATCCCTTTGTCCTTTAAGTCTGAACACAATGTTCATCTCCCAAGCTCTTCTCTTATTGATGGAGAACCTCTTTGTCTCCCTTATATGAGCTTTCCTTTTTTGGAGGATTGAAGTGGTGGAGGCCCAGTTGAAAGGAACTCGGTTTCTTGGTTCTGAACCGTGCTAATACGGAAGTCTGTAATGTTTTCACTTCTGCTGATCATTTATTAATAGAAATACTCCTTTCCCATCCAATTGATATCTTGCAAATATATGTATTATGATCCATGGGAATGTTTTTTTTGAATATTAATGGATTATTCTATCTAATGTGTTGACCTATTATATTGTCACTATACGCTTGTTTTTCTTGTTTGTTGAGAACTTGTTGCAGGTATAAAGTTTTGGGTCGAAGTGCTCAACAGTGGACATCATCAAACATTTGGAGGAGGTAGGCCTCTTTCTTACCTCCTTTGCACATTAGTTTATATAGCATATGTTGGAATTGAGTCGATTTCTATAGTCACTCCTATCTGTTGTGGTTCACCCTAGCCATAAATAGATTTTCCTCATAACAGAATTGGTGACTCCACTAGGGAGTATCTTCTTTCTTACAGTTTGAAGTACTTTTCTCCTTAGATTTCTCTCGTTTCTATTGTGGTTCTTGTTGTGTCAGTGCTTGAAAGATCCTGTTCACTCTGGGTCAGAGTTTTCATCCTTGTTCCCTTTCTTGGCCTTGTTTCAAAGCACATATGCGCCTTTTTGCTTGACAATCATGTACATACATGTGTTGTCTCACTGCAAGATGCGTATATACATAATGCTTACCCAAACAATCGTGTACACATTTTTCCTTTCCCTTTTGCTTGGTATGGTGTTTTTTGGGTGGGATTTTATGCTTGTTGAGCCTTGTTAGGTCTCTGTAGTGCCTGTTGAGTGCCCGTGGGATGACAGGAAACCCTCTTTTTGTTGAATTTTTGGGCAAAGTTTTTCTCTTCATATTTTCATTTTTATTGTCCTTGTACATTGGGCTGGGTGCTTTGCTGCTTGATATCCTGCTTGAGTTGTCTTTGTTTTATACACAATAGGTTTATTTATCAAGTTACTTTTCAGTCCATGCATTTTCAGTTTTAATATATTGAAAATACAAAAAAAAATAGGCATTTTGATTTACTTGGCATTTTTGTCTTTCGATTTTTTATCATTAGCTTAGTACATACTGTTAGGACCCTATAATGTACCTTTTTGCTCATAATTTTTACTATCATTACATCCTTTTCCCACTCATATTCAAGCCTACATTATCACATTAATATATTTCTCCAAAGGTATATAACGTTTCTTCTCTTTGCTATATGTTTAATTTGTTTTACATGTAATTTTACATTACTCTCATACTTAGCCATTAATCAGAAGTATATAGTTGCTGAAACTGTTTGAACTGCAGTTAATATTGTTGCTGCTTGAATGACCACGTTGTTGAAACAGTCAACAGTATGAAAATCCCATTGCTGAAACAGTTCGTGATTTGCGATGCTGAAACAACATTTCACATACAACAGTAACAAGAGGAGTTGTTACACTGGTCACAACAACCGTACCTTAAGCCAGCACCAACCATTTCTGCTGCTTGAGACCACGTTGTTGAAACAGTCAAACAGGATGCAATCCCATTGCTGAAATAGTCTGTGATTTGTGACGTTGAAACAACATCTCACATACAACAGTAACAAGAAGGAGCTATTACACTGGCCGCAACAGTTGTACCTTATCCCAGCACCAACCATTGCTGCTACTTGAGACCACGTTGATGAAATAGTCAAACAGGACGCAAATCCCTTTGTTGAACAGTCTGTGATTTGCAATGCTAAAACAATATACAAACAACAGTAACAAGAAAAGATAAATAAAGAAGCTGTTACATCGGCCGCAACAGTTGTACCTCAAGCTAGCACCATTCCAACTACTGTAACAACATTTTTCTATGAGAGATTAGAATATCCTATTCCAGCATAGAAGATTAGATTAGGCTAAGAATAGGATTTGTATGTACACATGTAATTTTATGCCTAATTGTATTAAGAGGATTCTCCCCTTTAAATAGTGGAGAAATCAGCATTGGGGGGGATTCTTTTGGACGAGAGGTTTTAGCTAGAAAAGAATTACAGAGAAGGAGCGTGTTCATTTTGGATATTGTAACTTGATACATTTGACAGATGAATAAAAGATTATTCTGAGCATTTCTTCTTAGTTCCTTTCATTTCTGGGGAATCTTGTGAGAAGGTGTAGTGTACCCTTTTCGCTACCGAGGTTTTTAAACCTCTCAGTTACCATTCTATGCATGGATTTTTACATAATTCGTACAGACATTATGAGCACATGCATTTAAACAATTAAACACACTTAAATCTCAGAGTAAAATATATAAGTTACTGCTACAATTAAACAAGCCATAGAATTCAACAGTAATTCATTTACACATCGGAAAACATGATAATATATACAGCACAGTCATACCAAAATGTGATAAAACATAGTCAGATACTTATCTGCTGATAGTGAAGAAATCCACCAACCAAATGCAGGCCTTCCATGAACCTCCCAGCCTTAGACCACACTGTTCATCAGCTCAACAGTGGATCACCCCCGAGCTGGGACCGAGCTCCACCCCAAGGCAACGAATTCTAGGCTAAGCTGGGGTTACAGGGAATTCAGTCATACACAACCACCAGGAAGAAAACTCTCCCAGGAATCTCCCTCACTCACTGCCCACAGAACCTCATTCCCCACATGCTTGTTCCACCCTAGGAGAGTGCACCTTCTCTGTCACCTGGACAATCCTTCGGCTGCCAGTCTCCCTTACCTTGGGTTACAGGAACAGACTGGACCGGAAGTCTTTGGGCACTATGGCAGTTACAGGGTTCCTTCCAGGAGATCTCTCCTTCCTCTGTGCACTCTCTCACCTGGAGGGAGTCGCTCACAGGCCAACAAGCCTCACGCAGTCCAAAACTATGTGCCACAACAAACGCAGGGAAAAATATACCCAGGATTCCCAAGAACTGGTTCAACAGTCACGAGCTATTCTCTCGGTCAAGATTTTAGAATAGGGCTCCACGCACAAGCTCGCTCAGCCTTTCCTGGGAAAACATAGACTCTTTCCCAAAATTGACATAGACATTTCATTCAGGGAATGCACACATTGGTTTTCTCTCACAGACAGACTCCATGACTATAAATAGGGTAAACACGCATTCTTCAGCACCCGACACAGGCTTCCTCTCTGTAATAGACATACACCAGGTCTTTTGCAGACTGGCTCGTACCGCTCATTCTCAGGGCAATCGGGTCGAATTCCATACGAGAGATCCCCTTCATAGCTCATCTTGGCCGTTTTATCTGCATGCACTAGGGCTGACACTTGTCACCCTTGGAACTGCATGCATTCCATTAGCACGCGTTCCTCCGACCACTTGGGAAATCACGTTTCCTTCCAAAAGGACTTAGGATAAAAAACATAATATGCTCATGACTTTTTGGAAATAATATTAAAATATTATTCCAGGCCTAAGCCCCCCCTAGGCTTAGCCCCTAGGCTCAATACTCAACCCCTTTCCCACCTTCCAGCCCCTAGTTCCTTGCCCACTCTGTGGACACTCAGTCCCCCTTCACTCATTCATCGTGGTCGTTCTGCACCTGGTGGTGTTTATATTTTATTAATCATTCTGCATATATTCAAGTACATTAGCAGGCTCCTGGCCTTCTACACTTAGGCTCCCTGGCCTAACCAACACATAAGCCTACCATCTTATACAAAACTTGGCTCACCAGCCAATAGAGCACATTTACAATTCATTGCATATATCATGATCTGTAACGGGGCTCGGCCTCGGGGACACTACAGAAGGAGAGGGTCCACCTTCTTCACAAGATTCACCCATTAGTTATGTAGTGTGTTAGTATTATTTTTGTTCATGCCTTGTTTAAACTCTGTTTTGCTGAAACTTTGTTTTGCTGAAACTCTGTTTCCACTAATTGTTACATTGTTTTCATACAATTCATTCCTAGGTAATTGTTAATCATTTTGATTGGTAATGAGTTTATGAAAGTGTGATAGTCAGAGACAGGTGTTGAAGATTCCTTCTTTGGGGAATAGGGTCCTATTCTCTGTTACAGAATAGTTAGCCTTCAGTACTTGTTAATCATTTTGATTGGTAATGAGTTTATGAAAGTGTGATAGTCAGAGACAGGTGCTGAAGATTCCTGCTTTGGGGAATATGGTCCTGTTCTTTGTTACATAATAGTTATTCTTCTTTGTAGTATACTGAAAGATTTCTTTTCCTAGGTTGTTGTTTCTTAATGTAATCTAGGATTCTTCTGATAATTATTTTCCTTTGAATCTTAAACTCTGCAATAGATAGATTGCTTTTCTGTAATTCAAAGTAGAAATTTAGTCTGTTCGAAGCAAGGTGTGATTAGTGTACTTTTACTACAACTCTAGATTGCTTTTGAGATTGAGCATATACAGTGTGTGATTGCCTTTGAAATAAACAGACTTACCTGGGTTGACAATTTATGTAGCACTTGATTGTTTTAATTAATAAGCAATTATAGTGACTAACATTTTGGCATCGTTGTCAAGGAAGGAAATTATAGATCTCAAAAGCACTTATGTTCATTCATATATATAGATTGCATGAGAGGACGCGAAGACCCCAAAGAAATTGACCCTACAGGTGGCAGGGGCAGAGGAAGGGGAGGAAGAAAGACTTTTATTGACAAGATTATATCAAAATATGAATATGTTGCTCCTCAGCGACCAAGCTCTCGAAAACCAAAGCCTCAACCTTCCTTTCAAGTGAACTTTGAAATGAGGAAAGAGATTTGGAGCCCCGAGATAGTTGAGAAACCAGTAGAAAACATTGAGGATCGAGCAAGTGCAGTAGGGGAACAAACAAAAGAAACCATGGATGAGTATAATGAAGAACTCCACCATGAAGAACAGGTAGGTCCTAAAGGAGAGGTAAATGATGAAAACTCTTTTTCTACCTGAGGATTTTCTATTGGTGATCTTCTTAGAGGAATATCTCCCATGAAGAATATTCCACTTTCAGATTTACCTAACTTTCATGGTTTATCTTCAGAAGATCCTGATGAATTCCTTTTTGAGTTTGACATATTATGCAGAAGTTATGATTACATTTCCAATGCTAAAAAATTAAAGATATTTTCAGCAACATTAAAGGGAAATGCATTAAAATGGTTCATGAGTCTTGGAGGTCATGTAATAACAACATGGGATCAGATGAAACAAAAATTTCTGCACAAATATCAAGACTATTGCCGAACAAGAGAAAAAAGAGAGGAATTATTCAAGATGATACAGAAAGAGGATGAAAATTTGGAGGACTTTGTGGAAAGGCTACAGTATAATCTACAAAGATCTAGTCACCCCGATGTAAGTAAAGATATTCTTAAAACAATATTATTAAAAGGAGTAAGGGATGACTATCTAGATATGTTGAATATGCTTGGTAAAGAGGACATATCTAAAGAATCATACGATGAAATTGTTAACCTATGCAAAAGATGCTCAAGAAGAGCTGCAAGGAATAGATCAAACAACAGGGATACCACATTTTCAAGAGTTCAAAAATCAGCCAGTAGAGGAGAAACAAGAGCCAAAATAGGTAATTTACTTGAGGGTTTTAAAACTGAAATGTTAAGTTCTTTTGCTTCACAAATTGATACCTTGCAGATTCAAAAGAAACAAGCCGAAGCGGAAGCAACTCTGTCCATCTTTTGTTCCAAATGCAGAGATAAGCACCCACGAAGGGAATGCCCATTGGACAAAAATCCAATTTGCACCATTTGTGATAAGGATCATGAAACTCAACAATGCCCTTC